>JAUZST010000596.1:0-13790 GCA_034779995.1 Parotocinclus haroldoi
CAGGATTGATCTATACCTACTCAAATATATATATATATATAACGTTTATAAATACTGGTCCATGGCATTAAAGCTTTATGCCAACAGATTGTGCCTTCTTTTTCACTAACCACAACTGTCAGATCCTCTAGATGATGAGCAATTAACGCAGATCATAAACACCATCAATTCCTGTTTGTTTGTTGTTGTTGTCATACCTGACAGCAGCAGGGGCTCCTCTCATGCCACCTTGGTGCTAACTAGTACTTCTATAAAAGTACCACTGGCAGAATTAGTCTCTTTGAAAAGGCAGCATAAGGCCCTGGCTGATAATAAGGCATGCTGAATGTTAACAAATAGATCTTAATCTGAATCATCATGCCACGGCTGCTCTTTTATCCCTGAGCTTGAGAGAAATGCAAACAAAGTGACTGCCAAGACGGAATACTACTTCTGAATAATCATGCCCTTCAGGCTCCACAAGCCACAAAAGTTGTACAGGGCTGCCAACAGAGATGACAAGCTGTTGAGACTTTACTATTTGCTTAGGTATTATACCTGTCTTGGATTCACTAATCAGCTGCTTCCAATAAGTTAGTCTGAAGAAATTTTGTAATTGAAGGTTTAGACCATGGACACAAATTTAACGCATTGTATTTTATTGATGTATTTGGATATCTCACATGGCTCAATCAGACGTATAGTAATGCAATATATAGATAATGCACTAGAATTATGAGGAGCTTAGTGCCTTGCACTTTTGGTTCACAGACCTCTCCCTATCCTGCTTTGTTTATATAGTAACAAGTAGGCCTGAAATGCTCTTAAATCTTATAAACTGTGATACAAGCAAAGCCCTGACACAGTGGAGTGGTTTCCTCATCGGGTGACAAAACACAACTGTGGTATATCCATTCATAATAGATCAGAATATTTTTGTGAGGAAAATACAGAAATTTAGACACACTACCACTCTAAGTTAAGCACAGAGACAAAACAAGCCCCCACAACATGAACCATCTGATTTAACCAGATGGTGGAAAATGATATGTACCTTTTTGTTTTTTGACTTTCTAATCTAAACAAAACTAACAGTCAGAAGACTGATTGTCTTTTCTTCCTTTGTTTTCAGTTGAGTGTTTTGTCTTTGCCATGGAAACACACAACTGTTTATTCTTAAACTTGTTCAGACATACCTTCCCTTCCTGACCAAACAATAAAGGAAATACCAGGTCAAGCATCTTCCCGCTTACATTGCCTGGCAAATTCAGTCTCTGTTTCACAATGTATACACAACCTTAAGAATGGTGCATTTAAGAGTCTATTTTTGAGCACCAGTGGCTAAAACCTCCAAACAATCATCCTGTTTTTGCCCACTTTGCAGTTGCAGTGGTAGGGGTAATGCACTTAAAAATAGAAGAATAAGTAGTTCATCTTCAATCATATACATAGAACATGCATCACCTTTGTCAACAGCCTTCTAAACAGTCAAACACTACAAATTAAGCACCAACAAAAGCCCAAGGAACATTTGTGACAAAGTTATTTTTTCTTGCTGTATCAGATAGCAGGAGATATTGTGAGGGGATATTACATGGCAACTGGAGTTTCATGCTGGTTGTTTGTGAGTTTGAAGGGTGGATATACCATTCCAGTGAATGGTATGCTCTAATGGAGATGCTGAAGAGGTTCCTCAATGACTTTAGCTATGGATGAGGTCTTATTGACATGGTAGCTCATATGCTTTGTAGAATACAAAGATTTAGAATTAATTGTCTTTCTTTGATTGCAATATGTAAGTATGTAAGTAAATGTAAGTATATACACTAGATGGAGACAGTGGGATTCACACTAAGCACTGCCAGTTTGCTGTTGGAAATGATATCACTCACTTGCAAACACTTTTTACTATAGTATATTTAACTACTGGCAGTGTGCACAGCAGTATTTTCTCTTTTGCTTATTAAATTACTGTTAAATCACTGTCTATGTAATACTTATATTGATCTGAAAATGTATCTTTTCATTGGTAAGTACAGAGGTAACAAATGCAAAAATGCTATGGTATGATACTGTAGGTAAAATGTCATGGTTTCTTGTATTTCACAATAAGGGACCTAGTACTAATTATGGAAATTTTAACACAAGGTAAGGTGCTTGGATTTAACCTTCTGTGAAAGGCAGTTACCTACATTTTCAGATCCTTGATCAGCTGAATAGAAGCCCCTTATATCTTTTAAAATCTAAAACAATACCAGTGGATCATCTGAAAAGCTAGTAAAATAGTAAAATATATATTAAATTAAGCAAATAATACATTACTACTCATAATTACATTTACTTTATGCAGAGGTTGTGTGAATTAAATGTAAATAATAAAAATAAATAAATAAATGAAAGAAAATTTAGCATTTGTACACCATAGTATATTATTACAACTCATGTAAATGGGAATAAGAGGTAATAAACCTTATTCGTAATCTTCACATGCAATTGAAATTAAAATTATTTATTTAAATGCATATTCCAAAGCCCGATCAGGTAGCACAAAAATTGCCCACTTTTGAAAACATGGACACTTATTATACACCTTAATTTGTTTGTTTTCCTTTCATTATAACTACAATGGAGGAGACCCTTTAATCTATAGCCTATAACCAAGCATAAGGTCTTTGATTGAGGTTCATAGCAGGAAAGCTAATCAAAGCATTAGTCATTAACAACAACTTACTAAATTTAAGTTCAAATTAAGGTCAATCCACTTCACAAAATGTAATTAATTACATAGCAATTACAGTGAATGAAAAGTTGTTTGTCAGTTGTGTGCACAGTAATAACAAACACAGGTCAGCAATGTTAGATACAAAGTTCCCTCTTCCATTCTGCAGCTAATTATCAGACTCAGCCTCTCTGAGTGGAAATATGACTATGCACAAAATAATTTTTTTCTTCCGCTTAAGCTAAAATCACACAAGATAGGATTTTACAAATTCATACTAGGGAAGCAAATCCTAAATAAATGAAAGCATTTTATGTTATAATGTCTTATCCCAAGTGGAAGTCAGAGAAAGGTTTATAACTTCTGTAAAATAGGCTTAAAGAATATTAACACTAATACTACTAAGACTCAGAAAATGCAACAGAAAAGCTTTTTGGGAAATTGTTGTTAGTTTGCAGGTTCAGCATACTTGTGACCACAACTCGTAGGGTTAAAGAGAGATTGGCCCTCCTGCGTTCCCAGGAACTTGTCCCACTGGCAGAATTAGTCTCTTTGAGTGACCCTTGAAAAAGTTTAGCACCTGTGGGTTCATGTGTAAGCCGCATGGTGGTACGGTGGTACAGTAGTAAGCTACATCTTTGTGAAATTTGCATCCTCTAGTACTCCAGTTTTCTTACACTAATTGCCACATTTGGGTTGGATGATATTGCCATAAAATATTGTTTTCAGTAAAACATTGGTTTCACTAGCGTATTTATCACTCAGACACAAAAAAACATCTGCTTTCCTATGCATAAAGCACCACAGCCTGTCTGCTGGTCCCATCAACCTTCTGTTTCATAGGTGCCATATATAGGACTGTGGTCTCTGGAATATCCGCATACTTCTCCAAGCCCCGTTAACAAGTTCCCCCTTACTTCTGTGGTCACCTTTTCACATGGACTCGCATTACTCTGAGCTGGTCTCTGGGGAAGACACAGACTCTTTAAATCCTCTTTAGATGCTGTGTCTTTGTCCATGTGTAACATTAGGTGCATTTAAGGAAGCAAAATGGTTAACTCTAGATTCAGTGTCCTGTTTAAGATAATAAAAGGTAATGCTTCTCTCTTTAGTTTTACTTTTTATATCTCTACATATTCTAATGCTGTCCACTGCATCCTGGACTCCTTGAGATGTTTTGATAGGTAGATGCAATATGTCATAGACTGGTAAGACTGCAGGCCAGAACAAGTGTGTTGTGTACTGTAATATGCCAATCTGGTTGTCATTCTGACTCTGATAATTCTGTTCCTTGACACTGAAGTCAACCCAGCTTGCTTCCTGAGTCAGTCTGTGTAGACAGCCCAGATGTGCTTCTATTTCCACAGAGACTTTGGGACAGTTGTGGGGTTTCTGTTGTCACCCCTGCAGTCCTGCCAACCTGGAAACAGAATGATGGGGTTGAAGATGTGGCAGGCTATTAAATGGAGTGCATGACAGTCTCCAAAACTACCATCAGATGCCGCTGTTTTTTTTTTGGCCTTTTCTGTCATGTAACCACAACAGTAAGTGCCAGAACTTGTGAATAATGCTACTGGGAATTTGACTAGGTGGGTTTGACATACAACAAAGGATGACTATACTGGAAAACACCTGATGCTAACTGTTAAGTATAGTGGAGAATCTATGTTGTGGGGCTGGTGTGCTGTTTATTAAGAAAAAATTGTGCGTACAAATAATTAAGAATTATTTAATTGTGGTACAAGTAAATTTGTTAAAATAATCATAAGACAAAATTGATTCAGTAACCTAAAGGTTGGACTTTTTAAAAATCTTATTTGGCAAGAACAAGGACTACCAATAATTGTGTCGGTTACAGTACTTATACATTATACCCAAAACTCATGTTCAACATAGAAACATTTTCAAAATGAATATGTCCCAGGAAAAAAAGTATTGTGACATTATAGAACCAAGTGACCAAATTTCCATCAAAATCCATAGTAGAACTGTGGAATAATATATGGTCAGTTCATAATCAACCAAGTTTACAGTTGTACTATTAACTTTGACAGTGGAACCACGAAGTGGCCAAATTACCATCAAATTCATAGTAGAACGTTGAACTTTATGGTCAAACTGTGAAAGTTCACAATAAAACTGTAAAGCAATTTACAGTTTTACTATAAAATTTCATAGTACATTTTTCTTGGGGTTGCCCAGGCATGTCAAAAGAATTTGAACTATCAGAAAAGATGTTATGCTAACTGAGGAAGTTGTCCTTTATTTATGTTTAGAGAGCACTAAAAGACTGATCAAATACAAAAACATACAAGTCATCTCTCAATTAAAAAGCCAGAAGAAACTCTAAGTGCCTGTTTTACTTATTTATTTTAAAACAGACGGATTCCTCAGATTTGCCATTTTGAAATAATGATGTAATAATGGATGTGGAGCGCTTGTATATTTAATGACTTCATGTTGTGTGGGAGATAAACATGAGTTTGTAGATGTTCTCTCTCTGCATAATTGTGTATTCCCATTACCCAGCTCTGCAGTAAATGCTCAACCACGATTTTAAGTTTAACCACAGGAAACTCACTTTCTAATATCTCATCTGTTTTATAAGAAAGTTATATATATATATAACTTTTTTTAAAGAGTTATTTTGGTGTCCTAATTATTTTTGCCATAGTCAGTGATGAGAGACCTAATTGTGTTCATCACTTCCCTGAGACTGTCATCTAGATGTACAAACAAATAAGTACTTTTACTGCTGCATCCTCTTTGGGTTTTACCTGCTTCCAGGAGTCTAAAATGAAACCATCTCCTGGTCGACTTAAAGTAGTTAAAGTAATTCACATGCAATATAGTGCACTAATTCTGACCACTGAGACTAACTACAGTCCTACTAATAATGTGTTTGGGCCCATTTTTAATAAGTCATCATAATTACACTGAGAATTTGATTGGGCATCTGTGCCCAGGAAAAATGAAACATGTTGTGTGGGCTTGATGATAAAGGATATTAGTTGCTGTTCATACATAATTGAGAGATCTTGAATGTCAGACCTGTGGGAGCAAAGGCTGAAAAAAACTAAAAGTGCTCCCTTCATTAGATATACACAGGTTCAGAATGCTTCTTGGCTATGTATGGACAGATGTCACTGTATTCCTGACTAAATGCTCCTCAAACAGCTAGGTTTGAAATGTCATATATTTTACAAGAGGGTTATTAACTACATGACACTACAGGTAATTTTGTACAAAATAAGCAAAATTGTTTATGTGGACCTCTGTTTAGTTTGTTAAAATCGTGACATCAGTAAGAAGGTCAAATCCAAGCAGTGCTGAATTAAGTTTAGAATACTGGAGTAAAATAGGTGATGAAAAATGGCAATACTTGAATAAATATGAGGAGATAAGAGAAGGTAATTCATTGTGAAGTTAAAATATCTTGGTTTTAATGTATATAGTTTAAAAAAGAATAATTAAGTGCAAAATGTGGCTATATTTCATAAATATTTTATATGTAAATTTAGGTGTGGTCACAGTCATGCCTTATGTTCACTTAACATGAGTGCAGAGGAGAGTAAAAAGTTTCTCTTGCCCCTTCTTACAGTGCTCAAGTCACAGAACACAAGATAGTTTACCCTAATGTTGGGTGATTGCAGGTTTAATTCCTGATGACAGAAAAGACGTCCATAGCTGAGAGTTCAAGAGAATATTATTAGCCACAACTGGGCCATGAGACACACTGTACTAGCCAGACTTTTGTTTTTGTGAGCTCACATGTATAGAAAAAGTTAAGTCCCTCTTCCAATGGTGTTGATCTGTTTAATGAAGTGAATGCATTGCAATTCAAAAGCAATAAGTGTTTGCATCTCTCACCCTTCTAATCTGGTCACTGTTGTTTAATAAAAAAAAGACTCAGCTACATGTTGGGAATTAGCAGAAACTAAACAGAGAGAAATATGTTTTTAAATGAAAAAAGGAAATAAGTTATCACTAGCAAATTAAACCATAAATAAAGTCAAATTTGAAAATGTACAGTATTTGACAAACACTTTTATTACAGTACTATCATTCCCAATTACATTAAGTACAGAAAAGATGTAACCTAGTTTTACTTTTTTAATGATATACTGCTGATTTTTATTATATAAGAAATATGGGATAACACCATTTAACATGCCAAATGCATTTTTGAACCGCTGGTCTCTTATGCTGCTGCACTTGCTTATAGTCTGGGTGTGAGAGACATCTGTAAAGGCTGACTCTGTAACTCAACAGACAAGGAGCTATTTATTTCCCTTTGGGTGTAAATTGAGATAAATGGGAATGCTGTCTCCTGAGTGAAGAGCCAGCTTGATTTTTTTCTTACATTTTTGTGTTTAATGTGATACACATTTTATGTGACCCATCTTTATGTTATCTGCTTATAGTGTTTTCATTCCAGACTGAAATACAATTATTGATGTGCTGGCTCAAGTACATTATGCATTATATGTTGCCATAAGTACCATTTTTGCATATTGCTGGTAAGAGGAAAATGCATGTATGGTAATTCTAATATAAATTGAAAAATGACCAGGGTTCAGTTTCTGCACACTGAGCTCTTTTATATGTACTATTTTATTTGATTGATTCTAAAGAAGTGTGTTTCCTTACACAATAAGAACTCAGTTTACTCATCCCTAGTATGTGCTGATAATGGGTAATACATATTATACACACTATATTTTGTTGTCTCCAATCACTTTCCTTGAAATCACTTCCATTGGCCTCAGCAGATCAATATATTTGTGAGATTCAGTTCATTTCTATGAAGAACATTTTTTCCACACATAAAGGGTTATATAAAAATCATCCTGCTGTTGCTTTTTTCATATAGGTCTTTTAATTTACTTGTTTTTGTTAGCATTTTACAGAACAGAACATGGCTGCATATGACTGCATATATTGCATTAAGTGTTTTATTTCCACAACAAATAGTAGACTGTCTTATAATAGACAAGCAGCATATAACAGATCACAGCAATACAGCAAACATTTTCTTTTTCTTCTTTATTTCCTGTGTTTTCCATGCATAAATGTTTTTATAAGAGGTGCTTATAGACAACCTGAAACAGAATCGTGCTCTTAGAACTGGTTTAAATGACTTAAACAGGAAGGCTATGACTGTCTCTGATTTATGGTAGCACTCTCTTTGCTTGGATTGATGTTTCAGTCTGTGTGACTTTTACTGCATCATCTTACATTCAGAGACATAGCTTCAGCCCAATAAAGCCCCTTTTAACATTTGCAAGAGTTTCTATAAACAACATGGCAAAAAATTATGTAAAATGGTTTTCACTTTAACCTGAATACAGGGCATTGGCTCTACTGTAGACAATAAAATATACAACAGTTAAGTAAACAGGTAATAAGTAAAAAGTAAGTGAATCACAATGCCCTCTCCATGACTTTAGAACATAGTGCCACAACTGAATAAGAATAAAGGCTGAAAGCAGAAGGAGAGTTATAGGGACAGGTGTAGCAATGGAGAGACATCCATTTTAATCACTAGCTACACTGCATAGCATTAATGCCCTAATTCAAGTAGGCTGAGAGTGATCTTACCAGAAGAACAAATGAGACAACTGTATCTTTCTCTAACTGTTACATCCACCAAGGCAGCAGCATAGAATAAAGGACTATTAAATGAGTGATGTTTGTAAAAAGAGACAGTTCTGCCTGGTAAGCACTTTCACATGGATGCTCTAGCGGGTTTATGTAGCATTTCCCCTAATGCATCCTGACACTCTGTTTTGATGTCATTAGTACATTATACTTGCAATTTTTGAGTGAAAAAATACACTACTTAGAAAGTCGAAATTCATAAATACATTTATGTCAAACTGCACTTAATATTGATTTTGTTAGTGTTCAGATTCAATAATAAGGTACAGGGTGCATGAATATTTAAATATAATCTTCATTTCTGCATCTCCTAATGGCCTCAGCTACTCCGCACTCAATTTAAACACAATTTAGGAACTATAATGTATTGAAAAATACAAAGATTTGGCAATAAATCATAGGGAGAATATCCTGGACCTATTATAAGATAGGTCAATATTAGCCCCCAGAGGGGCCCACACAATTAGATTCCTGTTTTTAGACAAGTCAATTATCATCCTGCTCTCAATTCACTGGACTTTTACCTCTATACCTTTCAAAGCCGTTTTCTTATAGAAAAAGCCAGATGTGGATGTTGGTGGCATTTTAGTTCTTGAATAAGGATGTTGCTTTTCTTGCTTATTTAAAGACTATTATTGTAATAAAATTTAAGTTGATTCTCAGAAGTATGTTGTCATGATAAGTCTGATTAATAAAACCATTTTGCTGTTTTCTTCTCAAAGTAAATTAATGCATATTGCAAAAATACATGTATAAATATAGCCTGCTTGGTCTGGATTTCATTTTTGTTCATGGTAAATAAGAAATTAAGAAGGATATGTTATACCAATTTTTGTTGACAAAAACTGTCCAAATATTGATTGTATTGTTGGAAAACAGTTACCCCTTTTGGGTTAATTGCATCCAAAAATTAACTATAATACAATTATAATTATATATGACTGGGCTCCATAGTAGATTAGGTCAGCTAGTGTCCCAAATGTATACTAGTGAGTAAGTGTGTGTGTACGTGCCGTTCGATTGATTTGGTGCTTTGCCCTCTGTTGTTTTTATATAAGTCAGGATGATGTGTGCTGGAGAGCTATTTCATCCGGCATGACTTTTGCATGACTCATGTCTCCTTCCACAGCAGGTGGAGCTGTTGCCACCTGCTGTACCTTTCCTACAAAAGTTCCCATTTCTGTTTACTTCTTATGTCTGATGACTCACTTGCCTGATGATTCTTGGTTCCTGTGTATCATCCTTATATATATTTTCTGTCTCGTGTGTAATGTGTTAGCCTTTTTTATATTTAGAAACTGCCTTCATAATTAGTTGTGCTTTTTTGTTACTTTGTTACTTAGAATTATTGGTGTTTCTTATCTCTATTTGTATATTCTGTTGACAGAAGTACAATGTAAGCTTTGTATTGCTTTGTTTGTATTATATTTAGCATTGCTAGCTTATTATTAAAAGGTCTGTTTGGGTAGCACGTGGTAGTTAGCATGCAGCACACATGTTTATTAATAGTGTATGTTCCTCTGTTATGTTGTATTCACTGTGCACAACTGCCTCCCTTCACCTGCACTGGAACAATTATTGTGCCTACACAGCACTGGGTCTTGTCTAAGCATGAGTTACCAGAAAACTACTTGCTGTTTGAGTACCAGCCTCGACTGACTCAAATACAATACTGACTCAAAGCACCCACAGTTGTCCTAGTGGGCCTCCACACTTCTGAAGACGTACAGGTAGGACATAATAACCAAGAAGATGTCCAGACAGACCTTGGCAGTCCAGATCGGCTGGATGCTCACAAACCTTTAGGCCTATGTGCCTGTGGTCCCTGAGTCTCCAGTGGTCCTTGGGCCACTTCCCATGGTCCCTGCATCACTTCAGGTTTTATTAGTTGGACCCAAGACTGTGAAACACAGGGTAGCTACATCAATCCTAAATCTAGATAGCTTTTCAGTAATGATCAGTCCAACTGTAAACAGCTTAGGTGTTATGTTTGATTCAGATTTCTCCCTTGATCACACAAATTGCTTTCTTTCAGTTACGAATATTACTGAACTCATATATTTATAACCTCGAGGTTGGATTACTGTTAGGCTTTATTTAATGGATGCTCTAATAAATAAACTTCAACTAGTGTAGAATGCAGCAGCTCGAATATTAACTAGAACTAAAAAAATTGGATCATATCAGTTCTGTTCTGTTGTCTCTACACTGGTTACCAGTTAAATTCCGCATTGATTATGAAATACTTCTTGTAATATATAAAACTCTACACGCCCTGGACCCATATTATTTAAGTGAACCTCTTATTCACAAAATGCAGGACTTCTTTTAGATCCTAGAATTAAAAAGTCACAGCACCATGTAAGAGGAAAACCCTGCCTTGTCATGTCCTGATCTTTGATCGGGAGTGTTTGACAGTTTACAGTCCTTCTGATCTTAATTTGTGCAAAAGTACCTTAGACTAAGGGCAGAGCTAGTGGTTTATGATGATCTGAAAGTGATTTATGGTGATCTGGGATTTTGAGTTGCTGTCTTCTTGCCTCCTAGTGCGATCACTCAGATTTGTTGATTGCTGGGAAGGTGGGTTGTTGTTGTCTCAGATGATCCCTTTTGGCTGAGTTACCTGCTTGTTCTCCTCTTTCTAGCTATGCTGCTACATTCAATACAGCTGGAGTTTCATGCTGTACATGGCATCGGTGATTGTTAATATGCTCTGTGCTTTTCAACAAGTCAACAAGTAACTACATTTTCTCTTCTCTCTCCAAGCTGATGTTCTGGTACCTGTTCCAGCCCTCCAAGGACCACGGAGGACCCTATTCTAAAGTCTGTTTCGGATGAAATATTTGCAGATAACTTTTACATTATTTTATTTACCTGTTATTATTTACTTAATTCTACATTAACACAAAATTAACTATTATACTAGGATTGCTCAATTTGAGCTTGGCCTTTTAAGATAATATAACATTGCTTTGAGACAATGTTTCATTTAAAAAAGTGTTATATAAATAAATAAATATATAAATAAATCTGATGTAGTTTGAAGTCCCAGTCCCTTAATACCTATAGTGCTTTCTAACCTATTCAGTAAGGTATCTATAGTGACAAATGCATAAATCTAATATTTGTGCATAGATCCAAAGGTAAGGCATGGTTCTATAATACCAGGTATCAGTTCTTTGAGTAAATATTTAGAAATTGGATAAACATACTAAGTATGTTGCTGACTTAGACAAGCTGATCAGTGAGGACAGTTCAGTATTAGTAATTGGGGTAAAAGATTCTAGTCCTTATTTACAGCTAATTAAACAGATATCTACACTAGTGCTGAATCTGGAGGTTTGCTGAATAGATGGTTGATTTGATAAGCACGTGAGTCTTCAACTGATTATCATTAAAGAATGTCATAAAGTTGTTTCTGTAAAATCACTGTCACAGTCACTTTCTGTGATGTTTTAGTAAATCTGGAGACTGTATTAAAGAGAATGAATGAATGTAGGATTATTTTTATTTTTCTATATGATTGAGGATAAATATACATATTTAGCTTTGGTAAGGACCTGTTTGTACTCTGTCATGCTATTCCTCCAAGCAAACTTTTATTTGATTTATTTATCATGTCACCAATTGCGTTCTAAACCCAGAGCTCTTAGCTTTAAAGCAGGAGTGCCCAACACCAAGATGCTAGCCTTTTTTACCTAATACATGTGATCCTAGCAGGAGCAACTATATCCAGGGTTAAATTCCATGTGTTGCAAAATAGCAAGTCACTTATGATCAGAGCTCCTCAAACAGACTGCCTATGGATATTTCACTGAAGAGGGTAAACTTGTATGACACGTGGGTACAGTAGTACACATAGTACACTAGACGTCTTGCTGTAAGTCCTCATATGTTGCAGCCGGTGGTCCAATACAGTGCTTGTACTGTCATTCAAATCGCAGATGGGAATAAGTAGAAAGTCACAACAAAAAGTCACCGCAAAAAGAAAGTGGTAAACAGCTGTAAAAAATTAGAAAATTAAACTATAGCAAAGCTGAAGGGAATCTGGTGATTCAACAAACAAGACATGCCTTTGGCCCATAAACTTCATAAATAATAATGGAAATACCAATTAAAGGAGGGAAATAGAATCCATGGGTTAACAAGGAACAATTAAGAGGTTATAATACCATATGATAAATAATTGATCTAGAATAATAATAGAACATAAGAAATAAAACAGCTAAGAGCTACGAACTTTTTTGTTAACGTTCACTGTTAGCTTTGATACGCTGTTGTTGTAGCTTTGATTGTATTAGCTTTAGCATTGTTAGTTTATTGTCTATTTGGGTAGCACATGCTAGTTGGAGTGTGTAACACAGGTGTTTATTAGTTGTTTGTGTTCTTCCATTACATTGCATTACTGTGTATCACTATGTCCACTGTAAATAACCTGGTTTGTTTCAGCTTTATGACAAGAAAGTAAGGATTTTAATATGTAAGTTTGGACTATTTGAAACATCTTTTAATTGTATCCTTCTTTCAAAAATATCATAAAAGCTGTTTTTGTATGAAAGGTCATAGAGCTGCCAGTTTAAAATCTACTTAATTTGTCTAGAAAAGCATCTACCTAACAAAAGGCAACAATAAAACTATTGTTTTTTTACTTTGAGTTATTAGAGAATTACAAATAGAATTGAACACTTCTTTAGATTTTTAGCATGCCTTGTATGAAAAAACCAGAATGTTCTATTATTCTGACAAGCAAATAAAACAAGCAAACACATCCGTTTCTAATATCTAATTCTAACAAATGATCATATTACAACATTAATCTTTATATCCTGTCAAAATTCTCAACTTTTGTCACTATTAAATAAATTAAATCTTACTTTTCTCAGGCTGTGGGGCGCTACAGTTCATTGAGGGAACCATGAATGACAACATGTACTGAAGCAGAGCATGATCCCCTCCCTTCTGAAACTGGGCTGCAGGGCAATATTCCAACATGATAACAACCCCAAACACACCTCCAAGATGTGTTGTACTACTGGCACAATGTTTGTATAACAAAAATTTCTAAAAAACATATATAAAATTATATACTGTTTAACCTAATACAGTGGGTACCGAAAGTATTCAGACCCCTTTTAATTTTTCAATCTTTGTTTCATTGCAGCCATTTGCTAAAATCCAAAAAGTTAATTTTCATTTCTCATTAACACACACTCAGCATCCCATCTTGACAGAAAAAATCAGACGTAGTTTTTTGTAAATTTATTACAAAAAGAAAAACTGTCACACAAAAATATCACATGGTCATAAGTATTCAGATCCTTTGCGGTGACCCTCATATTTAATCTATTTAGTCTATTTCGTCTTATCCTTCTTGAGATGGTTCTACTCCTTCATTGGAGTCCAGCTGTGTTTAATTGAACTGATTGGACTT
>JAUZST010000596.1:13890-58412 GCA_034779995.1 Parotocinclus haroldoi
ATACACTATAAGTTAGTTTATCGTTATTTAAGCTGTTTTGTATGAACCTATTAATTAACTTGACTAATTCTTACATATAAGATCTATGAAGGATGGGTCCCAAGGTTTCTTCCTCATAACGTTTAGGTAGTTATTCCTTGCCAGGGTCGCCCTAGACCTGCTCAATTTGGCATTATAAAGCAGAAGATCATGAGAAATTGTCACGCTGCTTTGAGACAAATCTCAATTGTAAAAAGTGGGATAGAAATAAAGCTGATTATTAAGTGAAATAAGCTAATTAGTGTCCAGAACAGTACTATATATTGTACCATCTTACATCGGGCAGCGCTGTACAGTGCCTGTTCACGGTCACAATGTCCAGGCTTTTTTCCTGTGTTAATTCATTATAATTTTTAAGCCATTAAAGTGAACTGATGTTGAAAGGATGAATGTTAAATAGTGCATACTTCTAATTTTAGAATGTATCCCTAATGTTTTTGGGAGGGACCCAATTAAACAAACTGAGACAATATTGTTTGTACAGTGGAACCTGGCCACACGGTAAGCTCCTACATCATTATGTGGCAGAGGGAATGGGATACACAGAACAGAGAGAAATGATCCCACAATTAACACCCAACCAAAAACGCAATAACAAAAGCTTAATGACCAAGTCATTTCCAGGTTGGCCACACTTGACTAATATACTGCGAAACGTATACCTTATATTGCCTTATTTAACCTTTTTGTTACAGCTCTGTGATCCCGGTTTGATCTAAACTCCAGGCCTGAGTTTGCATGTTCTCCCTGTGACTGAACAAATTCACTCCGGGTGCTTCCTCCCACTTTCCTAACTTTTAAGGCCGATTTCAGCTCTGGTGTGTGATAGGTTAACTGGTGCTTACAAAGTGCAGTTAGTCTATGAGTGTCTATACGAATGTGTGAGTAGCATGTGCCCTACAGTGGGTTTTCTATCTAAGTTTGTTTCTGCCTTATGCCCTGTTCTGCCGGCTGGGCGGCAGCTTTACCGCAACCCTGATTAGAATTAAGCAGATAAGTCAATGAATGAAATAATTTATGAATGTATAAATATATGAAATATAGTATAACATTTTTCCAAATGACATGTGAGAGACATTAATTACTTTGCATTTTACTTTAATTCTACTGCATTAAACATTTGGTTAGCATGACAACCAATGAAGAGGCCAAGTGAATTTGTCTTCATAAACGATTAATGAGGAAATAGTAGCTGCTATCTTTTCTTTTTGTGTTTAATAAGCTTGGAGAAAGGGAACTTGTAGTTGATATTGTACTGAATGTACTGAATTAACACTTTAAATGGGATTTGGTATTTTGAAGACATTAGCAGTGTGGTCCAGTCTGGCAAATAATGTGTGTTACTGACAGAGAATGGAATGTAGAGAGGCATTAATGACGAACGATAATGACCATTTGTTTCACCCCTCTCAGGTGTCAGTCCTGCGTCAGGTAGGCTCAGCTGGAGACCATCTGTTCATTCTTAATCATCTGCTGTGCTGTCCTGCAGGAATCAGAAAATGGGGTGTTCCCTTTATACAAGTAAGAACATTTTAAATTGGAATATTCGTAGTAAATATAAAGTATTCACAATTATGTTGCATTTACTGAATGAAAATTGAACACAAATTAAATGTAAATTAAATGAAATGAAATGCACCAGATATTGTTATATATATTGCCTTAATTTTGAACGTAGATAATTTGTTAAATCTTCCAGGGTGCTACTGAGTCTTGTGCCCCTGAATGAGGATCTGCCAATAAAGATAATTGACTCTTAAAAACTGGAAGTGGCTTAAACAATATACAAAGATATTTTAAAAATGAAATATCCCCTAATTTTTGTGAGCCGTATATAAACACGTCTCCACTTTATAAAACCTATTATTTCATATTAAAGTAAATGTATTGGGTTCTAATCTAGACAGGATCTCAGACCATTAAAAATCCCACTCTGATAGACCTCAAACATAACCTGGTCAGGTATGCAAACGAAAACAATGAGATCGCTTCCTAGGATCTTATCGAGTCCTATGAACGCATTTCATGCTTTATACACACGCCCGTAAAAAAAGTGCATCATGTAATCATGCACAACATCACATAGTATTCTTTTGTACCATCGACTAGAGCTTTAGTGCAAGATGGATGTTTTAGCTCTTCACTTTGCCTCCACTTTGATAAGAAAGAGATTACATTCAAAATGTGTGGGAAATGGATCTGCAGTAAAGGAGGCTGCACCTCCAACATGCCTAAAAATCGGAGGCCCCTGCATGATATTGAAGCTGAAACACTTAAAGTGAACGAAGCTCAGTGTGGTTTAAAAATACGTAATATTTATATACTGATCATGAAAATTAAGGGATATTTTAAAATGAAATATTTTTTGTAAGCAGTGTAAATACAGTATAAATACCTAAGCATTTTTTCACCATTCATTAAAATGCAAACATTACATAAACAAGTAGACTAAATAATGAACATGGTTAAAGTATACTATACTATAGTATACTGTTGTTCCCGGCAAATGTTGTTCTAACTCATTGTTATTTGCTTTTAATTGGAGCAGGTGTACTTACAAGTTTTCATATGACTGTAATTATTTTGACCGTTGTCATTTCTTCTGTTTCCTCCATTAGATTAAAGTGTTGGATAATCCATCTGGCGTTTATCACTTTATGCAGGCACTGGCTATTCTTATGTCTCCTGTAAGGTGAATATCTCTAACTTTATAGAACAGGGCAACACTTATACACCAAATCTATTCATTTGTAACCTGGTTTGCGAAATGCTCTACTGTGTAATTACTTCAGTGTTTTTCTGTGACAGGAGGGGAAAAAAAAACAGAAAACGCTAACTTAAGATGTTGTTATACAACCCTATACTTGCCTCTTACACAAAAAATGGGCCAAACCCCAAACTGCAAAATCAGTGTTGTTTTGCTCTATGGTACTGATTTCGAAAAGTCAATGATTAGTTGTTGATTCCCAGTTAGTTAGTTTTTAATCTGAGTTAGTTAGAACTTCTTTGCTTATTTTCTGACCAATGATTTGCTGTTAGGACCAGTAAACACTGAGCAGCCATAATATTAAAACCCACCTCATTTTGCACTCATTGTCCATTTTATCAGCTCCACCTACCTTATCAGTGCACTACAGACTGGAGTACATTTGGCATAGTGTCGTTAAAGAAGCCATATAAACAAACAAACACACTTTAATGTTTTTGTGATATTTAGGGATCGAGCTGATCTCATGTGCCATATGAAGCCAAGTGATGGAAGAAGTCATAACAGCTCTTCGGGTCCTGCATCTGCAAACTGGACTCTTGTAGATGAGGGTGGAGAAGAGGTCAGTAACTCCTTCAGTAATGTATTTTGCTGGTTTATTAATAGCTTGTAAAACAGTTTTTATGAGTGGTTAAGTAGGTGAGCCAATTTAGGAAGGATAATTATATGACAAATATAGTCAACTTAGGACTCACATTAAACTGGGACTGAATTCTTATCTCAGTTGGACTAAATTCAGTTGGGGTCCTCAGGTCATAATGCCAATATGTATGTTTTATATGATTAAAAAAAAATATTACCTAATCACTTTTTGATTCATTTAATTTCTGTAGTTGGCATTTGTTTGTGAAAAGACTCTATAGTACTGTAGAAGCAATACTGGGTTTACAATCTAATAGTCTAGCATCAAACTCTTGGTTACAGGATGAAGATCCAGAGACCAGTTGGCTGCTGTTATCAGAGGATGACCTCATAGCGCTGCTCTCTCAGTTTCCTTTTGATGAACTCATCAAGCAATTACTGGGGATGTCCTCAAAAGGTCAGGCAGTCACACCAAATGGCAGTTCTGGAGTTCTGTTTGTCCTTGTGCCGGGTTTTTGTCTGTAAATTCTATGCCATATTGAGATGTTTTTAACAAAAAGAATAATGAAATAGCCACATTGTCATTATTATTAGATCTAATGATCACACATTAACTTGGGGATCAACCTTTATACATAAAACAGATTTTTTTTTTCAGGCGACTACCAGCCACAGGCCACTACAAGTCAGAAAATGATGAAGATCTTTGCTTTTGCCTCTTCACTTGTTGAGTTGCTTGCTGTTGGTCTGCAGACCTACAACCGAGCGTGCTACAGACAGTTTGTGAAGAGGATTGGTCACATGATCAGGTCAGCTCTTAGCTTATGCTCATTAGGTAATGTAATCTTTTACACTACTTTGTTGTTCTGTTTCTCCAAAAGATCAACATTTATCACACACATGAATTCATCATCAATTTCATGGCATGCTGAAGTTTGTGAAACCATAAATATGACCTAAAATATGATATAAAAAATAAAACAACAAAGGTAATCCAGTTAAGCAAACTAGCCAAAGTATTGTACTTTGTCATTTTTTGCTAAGGAAAATAATTCAGTGTTACATACCTGTGAGTTTATATTGTTATTTAAGTATATTGTACTTAAATAACAGGGATCTATCAACAGCTGATCTTCACAACACAACATAACATAAACAAGTGTTCAGAATATGTCCAAAAAAGAGCTGTTGGTGCTGATCAGGCTGGAAAATGTAGAAAGTTTGGACCACACCAATATGCAGTTAGTGGAGAGCAGCAAAGATCAAGAAAGCTAAGTAATAATCTGCACACCAATGAACTCAAGGTTCCTGCCTCCCAAAAATAATATTTATCTCTGTCTGCAGTTTACCAAAGGTCACATGGACAAGCCTGAAGGCTATTAGAAACACACGTTATAGACAGACGCGATAAAAAAGAACCTTTAAAAAAAAAAACCTTATCTCATCTGTGAAAATGTTGGTACTGGTATCATGGTTTGGGCCTGTTTTGCTGCATCTGGGCCAGTAAAGCTTCCTGTCATTGATGAACAATACATTCTGTATATACCAGCAAAGACTGCATGACAATGTCAAAACATCTGTGTAAGACAATGACCCTAAACACTGAAGTCATTCTAGTAAATAATGGTTAAGGAACAATAAGGTTCTTGCAATGACCAAGTAAAAGTTCTGACCTTAATCCAACAGGAACATAATGGAAGCAGTTCATCTAATTAAACCCACCAACATCTGCAAGTTGAAGCTGTTCTGTATAGAGGAATCGGATAAAGTTTCCACAAGCCAAATTTGTAGGACTGATTAACAATAAACAGGAATGTTTACTTAACTTTATTTTTTGCGTTATTTAGGCACAGGGGATCATCCCAGGTACTGAAAGCGCAGGTTCACATACTTTTGTCATAGAAAGATAATTTTTTTCAATAAATAAATGAAATAAGCTGTAATATTGTGTCTCATTTGTTTCATTCAGCTCTCTGTATGTTCTTTTGCATGTTAAATATGGAGGTAAATCACTGATGTTTTGGCAGATGTTTCATACCTTTTGTGGAGTTTGATCGCATCCTGAATTATGATAAGCGTTAGTCCATTATTACTCAGAACACAAACTATAATAATCTCTGGCAATTACATTTAAATAGGCAGCCTCATGACTTCACACTGTCTGTCTCAGTCTCTCTTTAAGTCTGTCTCATGTTTCCCTTAATGCTACCCGACCTGCACGAGAGAGTAAAATGTTCACAGTAGTACTGTACAATATGGTTACAATGGGGCCTGATTATTTCATTTTGATTAATAGATTATGTCATGGGGCAGCACAGTGGCTCGGTGGGTAGCACCACTGAATCACAGCAAGAAGGCCCCGGGTTTAATCCCTGGGTGGAGCGGCTTGGCTCTTTCCTGTGTGGAGTCTGCATGTTCTCCCTGTGGTCTGCATAGGTTTACTCCGGGTACTCCAGTTTCCTCCCTCAGTCCGAAGACGTGTGTTAGGTCAATTGGTGTCTCTAAAGTGTCCCTTAGTGTTTGATTGCATGCATAACTGTGTGTGTGTGTGTGCCCCACGATGGATTGGTGCCCCGTCTAGTATTGTTCCTGTCCTTGCACCCAGAGTTGCCGGGTGGCTGGCTCACGACCCCATGTGGATTAACTGGAAGATAATGAATGAATGAATGAGATTATATTATGCTGGATTACAAGCAAAAACAGCAGAATTATGGTATTGGTATTCAGAATATTCCAAAATATATTATGTCATGTTTTCCTTTAAAAGATGAGTTTACTTATTTATTTTATTTATTTATTTATTTATTTATTACCTATTACTTACTTTTTTACTTATTAATTAGTTGGGAATCTGCCACACCCAATGCAGCCACTCACTAGCTCAAAAACAAGCTCTTACTAAAACCAGGATAGACAGTTAATCTACAGGCAGAGAGCTACAATATGTAGTCTTTTGAGTACCAAAGTAAACGAGTGAGGAAATCTGTTCCCATAAAAAAGTGAAATATCATGCAGGGGATCCTGGTAGAAATCACAGAGCTGGTCTTCTTTAGGCAGTAGCAATTCTGAAATTTACATGAACCTAAAGACCAACAAATCTTAGAGAAGGAGCAGTTAAGAGAATTGAAACAGCTGATGATGTTGCCAAAAATAAATGATCAGGCAGGCCCAAATTTCATGTTGCATATATGAGGCATGCATGTATTTCATAAGAGAGCAGGTGACTGAGAATTGTGAATACTTGTCCAACCAGCATTCAAGCTAAATGGAAACTAATTCTTCAATAGAAACTTAACTGCAATCCATGTGCAGTAATTGATCTGCCCATTATCATGACCTCTGTGCTAAACAGAGGTTGCCAGCTAAACATTGCCCAGTATTTAGTCTGCTCACATCGTGACAGATGTGTAAATATCACCATGTGTAGATAAAACTTTGTGCTTAGTAAACCTTTCTGCTATGTACGTCATTACGACTGCTGTATTCCAACAATTATCTGGTAAGGTATCTGCTAAGGTAATGAGTGGATTAAGTAGATTAATGACCTTTAACATAAAGATAATAAACTTGATGGATCACGGAGTTAAACCTGTACCTGTACTGTTATTTCGGATATTTTTTCAGTACTTTTTGCTGGTAACTTTTAATTCAGTCATTCCCTATGGTAGACTGACTTTTTCCCTCCTTCATCTCTTGGTTGAGCAGGTTGACCCTGTGCTATGTGAGTGATCACTGGGCTCAGTACATCAGTTTGACTGGAGTGAGCCGAACCACCATGCAGGAGCAGTCTTTCTCCATGGAGAAACTACAGGTGGAGTTCGATCATCTCTTTCTTCGTGCCGTTTTGCATGTTCTAAAGGCAAAGAGGTGAGACTCTAGGTGGAATCTGGTGAGATTCTAGTTCATAGATTGTATGTGAGTTCTTTGCATGTTTCTGTTTCAAAAGTCAATTGCTACAATTAACACTTTCAAAACATCCAAAGCCTTCAGTTGCACTCCTCCTTTATTGTTAATTTCATGTAAAAAAAAAAAAACAAGGCAAATTAATTAATTCAAACGTTCAGTTTCCAACAGCAAGAATGCCGCATAAAGAACAGGAGATTATTCTGTATTTATTTTACTTTGATGCAAAGTAACCTTTTCTTTGTCATACAGTGACATTAGGAGTAGAATTGTGTTCATATATTAGCTTAATTCCTCTATACTGGATAAGACAAGTACTTATAATGGCTATAAATGCTTCCTATTATTCACTGCTAATGTTGCTAATGTTTTAACTGTTTTTTCTTTATACATTTTGTGATATTCTTTTATGTAAAAGTTCATCAAATACATGTATATGTGTGCTTTAACCAAACCATATATATATATATATATATATATAAACTTTCACAAAAACGAGAGCTGTCGATTGGTATTATGTAGATGCTATGATGCAGTGTGGAAATGTTATATTCTATGTTCTGGATTACTCTGCATTGATTATTTTATTATTTTAATGACTTGGTCTCTTTGAACAACCCTGTGCATTAGACTGGGCATCTGGCTCTTTATGTCAGAGATGCCTTATGGAACTCTGTCTAGCTCCATGCTCTGGAAGATCTATTACATCATGCAGTGTGCTGAGACTAACGGCTTGGACAAGCTGGGACACAGTCTAAGCGTGGATCGATGCATCCAGTGCCTCCAAGGTGAGAAAGCTTTTCTGTAATGACCACATTGTGATCGGTGGAACAAGTCATTGACCTGGAACGTAACATAGTTAAAAGGAATGGAAGTTGATCAGATGGGTGCTGCTTATTATAGCAGTACCAAATGTCTCAAAGTATGTAGTATTATAAGGTAGATTCAGTCCGCTTTTGAATGTACTTTGTCCATGGTTCAGTGCCATTCCCAATGTCTTGATTCTGTCTCAGGCAGATATGTAAATGGTAACAGGTGTGGTCTGATTAGACACTGGTCTTGCCACAATAAGGTGTAAAATTACTTGTCTACAAAATCACTTTCGGATGCTATTTTTCAGTCTTGTTCTCTTCTAGACATGCTTTTACACATTTTGCGCTTGCACACATTTTGCCCAGTTGACAGACTTTGAGAGGGGGCACACTGGACAGACAGAAGCAACATGGTATTTTAAACAAATTGCCCACCAGCTAGGCCGTTCTGACCCAAGCATTAGGAGGTGTGGGGAGCAGTGGTTCCATGAGGACATGCACACACATGGAACACGCTCTATACGTCCCAGACAGACCAGCGGTAGATGAAATCATCAAGTGGCACCTTCACTACACACCCCTGTCTCAGCCTGGATCATTTCCAGGTGTTTAGCAGTAGGAAATTTGTTTTCATGGTTACCCATTACATGTCCATTATGTGTTGTGCCATTGGCAACCATCCATCTTCACCTTTATTTGTATTGGTGTCATGAATGAGAAACCTGACCTGCTATGGACTGGAGAAGTATTGTGTTTAGCGACAAATCCAGGTTCTGTTTGGGATCTGATGGTGGTCGGGTCTGAGGTACTAAACACTTCAGTCCTGTATCTGCTGTGGAGCGACACATAACACATAACTTCTTCTTGATGAGTTATTTTTGGCAAGTAGTGTATATACAGGTAAGCATCGTTTAACCTCCATCAGGTATGAGGTCTGAGATCTTCAGAGTTAATATTAGAAAGTAAAATAACTAATAAAGTACATTAGAAAAAATAATCAGACAACACTGTAATGCATCATGGTACCATATTTTCCTTCATAATTATTATGGATTGGTGATTTTTGTAGTGGCAGCAAATTATCTTTTTTTTTTTTTTTAACTGCAATGCAGTGCATATAGGTTTTTGTTCCCAGCTGTACAGTAGAAGTCCATTATTAATTCAATTTATTAATAAATCATTAATTTATTAATGTTACGGCTTGATATGATTTGCTCATATTTGTCATTGTACAAGTATAACAAGATGGCGTTTGAGACTGAGAATGTTTTAACCCAGATTATGTGTTCAGAGACTTTTTGTTTTCTAAAAGCATGGACAGCACGGTGTTATGTCTCTGTTTCATCTGGTTGATCCTCTCTTGTTTCTAATACTGCATTTTTACCAGCTCTCCCCTACACAGGGACATAACAGTACACTACTGTAGTGTATTTTAGATAATTATTGTGAATTTAAAGGTGTGCGTGTGTGTGTGAGAGAGACAGACAGACTGACATAATGCAGTGTTAAGGAATTAGTAGTGGATGGGTGTATCTGTGTTTTTTCACGTTTGTCTCTATCTGTCCAGAACCAAGTCACCAGGAAAAGTTTGAGGGCTGGCTGTCAGAGATAAATAGCTCAGATGGAATTAGCCTGCTAACAACGTTTGCTCACATGGCCCAGCCCAAGTGTACTGACAAAGTTTTTGTCAAGACCATCGTACTCGAGATTTACAAGGTAATTTCATTGCCAGCTGTTCTGCACTGTTCTGCACTCTTTATTTTTGTTTGTTTTGTTATACCACACCTGTTTTTTTATTTTTAAGAATTTTAGGGACACTCATAAGGGTTCAAATACTATTAATACTAATACTAATACTACTAATAATAAAAGTCAAGTGGTATCAACTGATCATACTGTATCTCAGACAGCTTTATTTTCTTTTTCTTATTAATAATGTTTTAACAAAAATATATTTAACCCTTTATATATATAATATAAGTTGGGACATGTGTAAAACGAATAAAAACAGAATACGGTGATTTGCAAATCCTTTTCTACCCATATTTAATTGAATACACTACAATCATGTCACAGTTAATATGAGAGTTTCTGTGTGTAGTTCCTAAAAGTAGTTACTAAAATTGTGCGTTTGTTGCATTTGTGGCTGAAAAAATGTAGCGATTACAACATTTAGACATTCTCATTTAGACTGTCTAAAAATATTTAGTGCACAGTAGTCCAGGCTGTGAATTATTGATCACTGTATTCAAGAAGTAAACGATGATTGTATGTAATTAGTTCCGAAACTGACCGTATGATCTAACTATATCTCTGAAAGACTCATCAGATATCACATCCCTCAGGTGTCTTATGTCAGTGTGGCCACACGAGAAACCTTCTCTAAAGTGGGAAGAGAGCTGTTAGCTGTGATAGCCACGGCTCACCCAAGCATCATTTCCATTCTGCTTTTGAGACTCAGGGAGACCATTGACAAAGTTGGCATGGTGAGTTCTTATTAGGATAGAAAATGTGTTTTTTTTAATTAGTGAAATGCTACGATGATGAAATGCATTTGATTGATCATTATAGCATATATTATTCTAATTTCCTTATGAGTAACAATGTTTCTTTTAAACCTATTTTAAATACGTCTCACTCGTATGTTACTGAAATGTCTATTTAACACTAATTCTACCTTTCCACTATGTTTAGGTGTCATTGTACCTGTTTAAAGAGCTTCCATTGCACTTGTGGGGCCCCAGTCATGAAGAGGTTGGAGTAATGCGTAACTGGCTCCTGGATTACAGCTTGTCTGCGGTTGAAAATAAACTGGCCTGCATTATCCTGGAGGGTCTGAACTGGGGATTTAATGCCGTGAGCACAAATTACCTTCAACTCTTTGAACAAATGCTTTTTCCAGCATCAGTTTGGATTCCATTTTTCATATGTTTTGTAGTATGAGCTTACACCAATGAACCAAAACATAAATTGCAAGGTAATGCCAGGATGTCCAGGATGTATTAATGAGACCTTTAGAATTTGAAGCGTCCCTGGGCTGACCTCGGATTCTGCCTGTGTGGAGTTTGCACCCTGTGTAGATTTAATCCAGGTGCTCCGGTTTCCTCCCACAGTCCAAAGATATGCATTAAATTAGTTGATTATGTCAACTGGCTTGATCTATGTATGACTAGTGTAAAGGGATGTTATGGATCAGTCTGTCAGAAACGGCATTTGATGCAGAGAGCGAAGTTAAATAAACCAAGCAAGGAATTTGGAAACCGGGACAACACACTTAACTGCATTTTATTTTTCTATTTTTTGAGTTACATGTGTAATATATTTACTCTTGCGCTTCTGACCTTTGCTTTGTTCCATCTTGATTTTGGTAATTCTTGTTTGGTTTGAGTATTGTTAGACCCCCAATTCCGATGCTACCAAAAACCATTTCCTGCTCAACCCACCAGCATTCGTTTGATAAATAACTGATTTATTATTTCATTCTCTTATTTGAAACCCACAAAGACACGACCTTACCGATGTAAAAGTCCTTCAAAGAGAACCTCTATAAGCTAAACTCACTCATAGACCCATTTTTGTTGCAGTGTAAATGTAAACCAGTGTATAGTTTGCTCAGCATTACTTCTATTATCCACCATGTTTGTTCTGTGTCTTGTTTTTAGGATGGTTCTCTTGCACTGGAAGCGCTGTTACACAATGAAGTAGCACTGCTGGTGGTAGAGGCCTACCAGAAGTACCTCACTGATAAACCCTATGCTGGCATCATTTCAGAAGGCATCAAGCAGGTACTGTACCACAAAAATGGGTATGAAACTGAAATGCAGCAAGAAGAAGACAGGAAGAAAAACATATTTAGTCTGCATGGCAACTGTCCTACATTTTTCACTCTTTGTTTCATTGCAGCCATTTGCAAAAATAAAAAAAGTTCATTTTATTTCTCATTAATGTACACTCAGCATCTGAGTAGTATTCAGACCCTTTGCTGTGACACTCATATTTAACTTACAAGCTGTCCATTCCTTCTTATCCTTCTTGAGATGGTTCTACTCCTCATTGGAGTCCATTTGTGTTTAATTGAACTGATTGGACTTGATTAGGAAAAGCACACACCTGTCTATATAAGAGCTCACAGATCACAGTGCATGTTAATGCAAATGAGAATCATGAGGTCGAAGAAATTGCCCAAAGAGCTCAGAGACAGAATTGTGGCGAAGCACAGATCTGGCCATGGTTACAAAACAAATTCTACAGCGCTCAAGGTTCCAAAGAGCACAGTGGCCTCCATAATCCTTAAATGGAAGAAGTTTGGGATGACCAGAAGTCTTCCTAGAACTGACTGTCCAGCCAAACTGGGAGAAGAACCTTGGTGAGAGAGGTAAAGAAAACTATCACTGCAGCCCTCCACCATTCTGGGCTATGGCAGAGTGGCCAGACAGAAGCCTCTCCTCAGTGCAAGACATATGAAAACCCGCATAGAGTTTGCCAAAAACACATGAAAGACTCCCAGACTATGAGGAATAAGATTCTCTGGTCTGATGAGATGAAGACTGATCTTTTTGGCGTTAATTCTAAGTGGTATGTGTGGAGAAAACCAGGCACTGCTCATCACCTGCCCTATACAATTCCAACAGTGAAACATGGTGGTGGCAGCATCATGCTATGGGGGTGTTTTTCAGCTGCAGGGACTGGTTGCAGCTGAAGGAAAGATGAATGCGGTCAAGTACAGACATATCCTGTAGAAAAACCTCTTCCAGAGTGCCCAGGACCTCAGACTGGGCTGAAGGTTCACCTTCCAACAAGACAATGATCCTAAGCACACAGCAAAAATAACAAAGGAGTGGCTTCGGAACAACTCTGTGATTATTCTTGACTGGCCCAGCCAGAGCCCTGATCTAAACCCAATTGAACATCTCTGGGGAGACCTGAAAATGGCTGTCTACCAACATTCACCATCCAACCTGACAGAACTAGAGAGGATCTGCAAGGAAGAATGGCAGAGAATCCCCAAATCAAGGCGTGAAAAACTGCATCATTCCCAAGAAGACTCTTGACTGTACTAGCTCAAAATGAGCTTCTGCTAAATACTGAGCAAAGGGTCTGAATACTTATGACCATATGAGATTTCAGTTTTTCTTTTTTAATAAATTTGCAAAAAATTCTACATGGCTGTTTTTTCTGTCAAGATGGGATTCTTTTGGATTTTAGCAAATGCCTTCAATGAAGAGTCATAAATTAAAAGGGGTCTGAATACTTTCCGTACCCACTGTACATGCATAAAAGTATGTAAACACATTGTAGGGCCAGTGTATTAAATATGATGATGCAGTATAATTATCTAATAAACTTTTTCACTTTATAATTTGACTTCATAATAAAAATAACTCAAAGTGAATTTAATTTGGTTGCTCTACGGTAGGGCCAGCTGCCAGACTGTCAGGGAGAGCATCTGGTGTAAAAGCCTGCATTTGTTAGTTTTAAAAAATTGCAACTACAGTACATTGTGATCAAAACATGTAATAAAACAATTACATACAGAATAAATGTACTTGTACTAGTTGGCTAAATATAAAAGAAGTACAGGTACTCTTCGATTTATGATGGCTGAACTTTATGACTTTAATCAATAATAAACATAAATAAACATTCAGTAGGAAGCACACACTAAATTTATATTTTATATTTTCCCCAGGCAAACAGTACGCAAAATATGCAATACTCTCTCACACTCAGATGGCAATGCTTACGGAGGGCAACAATAATCACAGAAAGTATAATTGTTTTTTGTTAATCATTTTCAATATTTTATTCAATAGATTCAATGAAATATTAAATACTTGATCATAAAATAATCTTTATGTTAATGACTTTGCCCAACTGTAGTTTAATTTAAAATTTTAAAGCAAGTTAATCCTCCACTCGATAGTGCATGACGTAGGGAGTCATACGGCGGTAGTGATGAGCACAAAAAATGTAGTGTAGGTCTATACAGTATATATTAAACTCCTTGTTTTACAATAAATTCAACTTAATAATGTATCCCCTTTGTAAATTGGGAAGTACTTGTATATGGTTAATAACTGATTCCTTAATGCAATAGAATTTATCTTTCCTGTTCACGCAAATAATTATATTCAGCGATGTACCTTTTTAATGTTAATTGTGTCTGTGTTATAGCAAAAAGCTTTCAAACACGTGTCTAGCCTCCATTTGCTGCCAGACACTGATTGCAAATAGTAAAATCCTAAATAACTGAATTTTCTATCAGCTCTCTGTGCATGTCTTTCTTTGTTAAGTAGATTATTAAAAATGTATAATTCTTCATAATGGCCTTGTTTCTGTCAGTTTTCATATTTTAATCTCATTTTAAGGAAAACATGATACATTAATCAAAAATGACAGAACACATTCTTAATTTAATCATGTAAGGGAATATGAATTGCAAATCATGAGACAACCACCCCCTGTGCAACAAAAGTACTTCCATTAATGTTACAAAATAAAATAATCATGACCATTTTAAATCTGACGACATCTGATCTGATGGAAAATTTACAGTTTGTTGGGTAGATGTGTAAGATTTGCATTAAAGCTGTCAGCTGCATGTTTCCACATTATTTTGGGATGTTCTAGGATGAAGGCTCAAGCGAATGTTTCCACTGGAGAGTAAACAGTGTTTTTTTGTGTTCCCGAGAAAGGAGCAATGCTGTGTTTATGTTTACATCCAGCTTAATTCAATGACCTGTAATTGTTATGTCAGCTGATGAACAGAAAGGTGGCCTTCAAAAATTGATTGGTAGAAAGTTGAGCTTTAATACAGGGCTATCAATATACTTTGCAACTTTTAGAAGCAGCAGATATTCCATAGAGAGTATAGAGTAGCTAAATTAGATGCATTTCCATCCCAGATCAATGCTTGTTTTTCTCAGAACTAGAATGAGAATGCAGACAAGGGCATTAAAAAATTATAACCAAATAAAAGTTTGTGTTTGCGGGAAAAAGGTGCATAGTCAACACTGCTCATAAGCAGAAATTATCAGACAAAGACCCAGAATTAATATTTAAAGAGATTAGGGAGAAAATGGCTTTAATGAAGAACGGCAAGTCTAAAAGGCTGACCCTAGCCTCTGGAGTGAAGGAATGCTTCCCAGGGTACCTTGGCCACACTTAGAGAAAAGCAGATCATTCGTTAATGTCATGCACTTGTAGGAAATGGCAGACAAATGGATCCCAGCCATTATTTGCTAGCCTAAGTGAAGTGAAGAAGACAGTATGGTGAAAAGGACAAAACCAGTTATGAGTGATAAGTGTCTGAAAGCTAATGAAGGCTGAATAGGCCAAGGTCAATGACTGCCAGCAAGGTGTCTGTGCCACTCTACCATCTTGCTCCTTAAATATAGTGGAAATATACATTGAGCTTTTAACACCCTGAAACCTGGGAGAGATGGAATATGAAATACGGGCATGTAATGGCTTTTTAATGATGCCCCCCAACCCACCACCCTGGCCTGAGATTGGAAATTGGAGGTGAACCTTGATATCGCTGCACTAAGTGCTTGTAATGCACCGTAACTTTTTCCCTTGATGTGAATGAGCACATTTTACATAAATGACAAATGTCTTCCTCACATATTATCTTGAAGAATTATACTATTGTAACTGTACTAAAAAAAATTTTGAGTAAAAAAATATTTTGTAAAGGTTTTTTTGTTAGTTATTAAAAAAACACAATGATCAAAATAATGACCACTTCTAGGTATAATGAAGTAGTAAAAACAAACATATAATAATTTATACATCCTTTTAAGTTATTTATTTAGACTTGTTTGCTAGTTATTGTGGCATAAGCCTCCGCCCTGCAACAGCAATTTAGCAATAGAATATACTCTGTATCTCATATACTAAAATAATGAATACAGTCTCACCCTAGGTTTGTAAATAACTGCATACTTGTTCTTGAAAAATGAAAAAAAAAACCAGTTAGAATGTTGGACTCATATTTGCTTTTGCACTGGTTTAGGAGTCTGTTGGTTCTCTCCTCCAGAGTGCTTTATGTCCTCTAAAGACCTATATTACAGCCCAATTAGATGCCACTCTTGTTTCCTTACATCAAGGGCTTGACTCTACTTGCTTGTCACCCTCCCTGGGTCCAATCAATTTCATTACTCTAGTTACAGCCGAGCTCGGGTAAAACTGTGCCCTTAAACTTCAGCTTCCTCCTGATCAATCAATATACGATGTTCTTGCCAAGATTCCATTTAAAGTTCATTTATTTCAAGCCATCATATAAAACAAGACAGAGCATCAATGTGGCTCCACTTTGTTTTATTTGTCAGAGGATTTTCAGTATGACACTCTATCCTGAGTGCAGGGATGAAAGCGGCTAGTTAAGGAAACTGTTTCTGAAAATGCAGCACAGACATTGTCTATATTTCTCACACAATAAAATTCTCTTTTAATGTGGTTCTGACTTGATGTGTTTGCTTCAGTCCTTTTGTAAATTGCCTTTAATTTCTATTTGAGATCATTGAATTTTTGTTAGTATTTAATATTGTTTCAGTTTCTATATAGTACAACATAATATTCTCATGAAACAAGATGGCATGCTTCCTTCAGGTAGGGGCTGAGAAGTATCTTGCGGTCTTGTTCACGAGTGATAGAAAGAGGGATCATGAGACCGAACGAATGTTGGGACGTGTGTCACTGTATTGGACCATAGCGGTGAAGAAGAGGATGTTGCCTAAATGCCTCCCACTAGAGGTGTACCAGGCAAAGCTGACTGTGAGGAGTCCCCAGGGTAGACCCATGATTTGCTAGAGGGATTATAACTCCCAGCTAGCCTGAGGGTGGCTGGGGATCCCACTGGTGAACTGGTAGATGCCCCTGAAAATGATAAGCGGAAATGAAGATGATGATGATGGTGATGATAATATTTATATTTTAGTTGAGCCGTAGTTCAAACTAGCAGAGACATTTTTATGCCTAAGTACGTGAACAGATAGTCAATGAAAATACACTTTGTAAATAAATACACATTGTATGCTGTGTAATTTCACTGGATTATTAGAAAACTCTAGGGCTGCACTGAAGGTTGATACTTTTTGAGTGATTGAGTCTTGAGTAAATGGGAATTTATGATAGTTTACGACCAAACTTTATGTAGTCCAGCTTTTTCTGATTTGGGGTTGTAGCTCCACAGAAAGGTGTGGGAGATGGTTGAGGACATCTATAATCAACCTGACTAACTAGGTTAGCTAAACCACACTTACTGTCTTTGTTTTATTAGTTGCACAAACAACATATTTAATCTAATAACTAAACTATTAATAGAAATAAATTTGCAACAATATAAAAATCAGTACAGAAGGAATAAAAGGTTTTTTTTTCATTTTGATATAAACAACTGCCAGATGCACTCTTGTTTTATTCATTCTTGTTTTTGCAGCATATCATGTTTTTTTGCATTATTTATAATGGTAAAAGGATCAAAATATAGATTGTTACTCATTATCTCTTTACAGTTAAAAAGCTATTCATCTAACTGAATGTGGGATAAATAAATTTTTCATTCATAATATACTGTACATCATGTAAACCTACTGCTGATTTAGTTTAGCTGTTTTATTCAATATTAGTATGGCATTCTATTGTATACGGCATTGTAATGGATTTAAAGTGATTGATTACAATAATTTAGATGAATCAATTGTATCAATCTGTTCTAAATACATTGTATGTAGTGGAATAGAATAACAACTAATACTGAATACCACAACTAAAATAAATCAGTAGTAGGTTTACAACATTTATTATTCTTAAGATTACTAATTGATACATTAACCGTTTTGCAGATACGATGAATTTCAGAGATCTGTAAATGTGCTATTTATTAAGATATGGTAATGCTGATATCATTCCATAACATTTCATTGTTGCAGTTTGGCAAATGACATTATATTTAATAAGTAAAACAGTATCCACGAACTTTATAGAAACCAAGTTGAAACAATAATACTGAAACAATATTTTAATGTAATCACCATAATACTGTGTATGTGTGCAGAGTATGTCACAAATGACTGTAGTTGCTCATAGCCATTAATATGAATTCCAAAAATCTGAAATATTTCTTTCATATACACTACTTTGTGTGCAATCAGACTATTTAAAATATTTACACAACCTTCTGATTGGGTATAGTTCAACTTGATGCATATAGTTTTAAGTTATCAGTGTCTAGAGCTTAACACATAATTAATGGGTAGCAGGCAGATGTATACACTCAACAGGACACCAGTCCATTGCAGCTTTTCCTACATTCACACTACAAGCTCCACCCAGTAGTTGAACCCAGACTCTCAGCATCTGCTGTTTACAGCAACTATTTCTACCCTATTTCTAAAATTGATCATTTATTGAATTACTAATTAAAGTTCAATTTCATATGAAATTGCTTAAGTATCCATAAATCCATCTTAGTATACTAGAATTCTAGTCAGAAGTCTAATCAGTAATAATTAGCAATACAGCACAGATATGCTGAATCTATGAGTTGAATAAATGAGTAGTGATGAGTATTTAATGATTTGAGTAATTAAACTAAGTAATTAAAATGTTATTGATACTGAATCTTGAGATCTAATTATATATGAGCCAAAAATTAGGGCTCAAATCCACTTTTACTTTAAAATACTACTAGTGTCAGATTACATGCTGTTTTAGGTCATGACAAATGATGACCCATTGCTGGCAGATGTACAGTTTGCTGCGCATTTTGTTTATTATGACTTGGGTTTAGGTCTACCAAGATTTGGCATTTGCCTTGCTTTTCATTTACAAATATGGTTTTATAGTGCTGACATTCTAGATGTTGCCTGTTTGGATATTGAGTGTCAAGCAGTGTCAGGATGTTTATGAGAAGAGTTAATTGAATGGGAAGTGGGGAGAGGAAGTGTCCTTTAGCACTTTTATGCATGGTGCGAGGACGTTGCTTATTGCTCTCCACTTGCCAGTAGGCTTGGCAGTATCTGACAGATTTCTGAAAATGATTTCTTGCAAAGCTGGCCCAAATAAAACCATCTCGTTTTAATCAGAGAGTCTGGCTGGAATACCAGCAGCAGGAGCTGTGAAAGCCTTGGCAGAGAACACATTGCATTTCTGTCACACTCATATAAAATACACAAATATTTTCACAGTAATTATGTGTCAAGTGAAACAAGCAATCATGTCCTGGGCTGGACTTGTTCATTATAGCATCAGCATGGAGTAGTTGGACACACTGCAATACAAATTAGTGCCTCATTCTACTAACAAAATATTCCTTTTTAAAAGCATATTGATAAACTTGAAAAATCATATTATTAATGACCAAAATGAAATTAATTTCCAGTTTAAAACAAGTAATGATCTGCTTTGTAGATTTCATAAATACGTAAGTATCTTTAATAGATTACAGGAATTGTGATGATGTTATTGATAAAGATAAAAGTCAATGGAAGATAAAACTCCATTGTATGTGGATATGTGCTACTAAAATGCCCTCTCTATTACTTAATGTAAATGAAGGGCGTTAGGATTATGTTGCTGTATTTTGTGACAATGTTGTATAATCACAGGAAAAAGATTTACATGAGTAAATGTTGATTCATTATACACTGTATTCAAACTTTATGTGGAAGCACATTTGAATGAAAACTGCATGATTTCACTTGGACCATTTGACTCTCTGAACTGTGGTATTTATATTAACTTTACTAAGTCAAGTACAGTACTCTCAAAATTAGGTTATATTTCAAAATGAATTATACCCTAATGAAATATACCCTGATTTTCGTGAGGAATGTAAAATATATGCTAAAATGTAGAAGAACTATATACATAAGTTAGAGTTTACATGACGCTCTAATATAACAAGCTCAATCATGATCTTTGTGGACTCCTAAATGTGTTTTCCACCCACTGTGCACTATGAATATTAACACATCGAATCCTGGATTATTAAATACAATGTTGCACTGGTAATAATTATACCCATTCTGCACTGAATGCATACACACAGCCTTGTCATTTTGCTAAATGAATTCCAACCATGTTTATTTGGACTAGACCTGGTATGATTGCTCATGCTGTATTTATTCATGAATATCTTACCAGTTTGATTTTCACATGGTGAACTGGTTAGATTTAGATTTTAAATCAGCTCCTGCCTGCTGACAAGCTGCTGAGCGTGTTCTACAATAACTGTTTTAGTTTGTATTCTACCTGTATACTTTCTAGTGGATATTGTATATCCACTACGGAGATCATTTATAATTATACTCTCTGAATAAAGGTTTACTCGTTAATCTGTAGACGTTATTCAAAAGCATGCCGAATCTGAGACGGCTCGTACTTTAACCGCACGTGTAATGAAGAAATTGTATACACCAGTAGGGGTCGCTAAAGCTACGCATAATTTACTTCAGCAGCGACGAGCTCCGAATGTCCTTACTTGACCAAATCGGAAACTTGTGCCATCTTATTGGTGTTGCAGTATTCGCTTAGATAACACTTCAAGTAACTAGATCCATACTTATTCTACCAAATCATATGTTTTGGGAAAAATATGATTTTTCATCATGTAAACCGTAGGCTACATTATGTAATGACGGCCAATGTATTTGATGGGAATAACAACTACGGTCTCATGATCAACTCTGTAAACAACAATAGTTTCATAGATCTAATAAATAAAGAGTCTTGCCATTTGATGCAATTTGTAACGTAGACTACAAACACACAGAGATACAGAAAGAAACAGGGAAAGAGAAATAGAGAGGGGGAACGTGGGTAAATCAAAGTTAAACGAAACAACAAATATAAGTAATATTGGATAATATAGAAACCTTATATTAGGAACATTTTGATGCAGTGCTACGAGAATTATCGCTAAATGTTATTCTCAGTCACACAGGTTAGAGCAATAAGTCAGGGTCAAGGTTTGACTCGAATTTCGTTCCGTTTGCACTATAGATAGACAGACGCCCTTCCTAATGAGAGTCAATAAAGAGGAAGAGCGGATACCTTTAGTACATGAGCCCGCTCAAAATCGTCCGGTGTTCAGAAAATCCGGCTCTGCTTGCAAAAAGAAGAGCCAACGTGTATAGTATCACTGCAACTGAAGAATTATGCCAATATTTGAACAATATCTAAATTTAAACATTTAGGAGGACTCAAATCTTGCACGTTAGTACTAGTTTGAAACAGTAGCCAAAGTGTGCGATCTTTGTAAACCAAACCGCAGTCGTTCGGCAACAGATGAAACAATGCAAGGCAGGTGTATATTCTCTCTATTAAGTCATTCGTATTAAAAACAGCGTGATAAACAAGGTGATATATTTTAATTCAATTCCTATTATTATTTTTTATTGTTATTTAGCATTCTCTCATTCCCCGCCTTCCATCTTTGGCTACCAGATGTGTCCCCACACTGAAGAATTATTTCTCATCCCCAGTGTGGAATAAATGCAATCAATATGAGCGTTGCTCTCAGGCCTTGAAATATTACATTAATGTTCCATGTGGTGACATTTTAGCTGGGAATTTCAAATACATCATGAAGGCTCAAATTAATATTTATCAGCAAGGGTTTTATATGCTTTGCAAAACAGTATTAGTTTGAACTGGATTTATGCAGCAGAAATGCATTTACATGTATTGCCTCTCCTGTCAAGTGAAATGTTAGGAAAAAGCACACAAATTAGTTTCAGATGTTTAATATTTAGATGATAACTTCCCATGAATAATATGATGAAACACTTTTGAAAGCATTTAAGGTGATCAGATAAAGACCTGTTTTGATGTCGTAGTAATTTGTAGAAGGTAACTGTGATTTTTTCAGAATGTGATTAAACACATTAGTGAGCATGTACAAAAAACAAGTTTCCTGTTTAAAGAATAAACAGAACCAGCCTACACATTTTACACATACAGTTGCAGTCAACAACGTGCCATTTTCCTCCAAGGTTGCTCTGACATAATCCCATCCATCTGAAGCAATAGCCCATGCATGCAGATCTCCTGGGAGTTGCACACATCATTTATAGATCTGTTTTAAATTATGCTTGTCATTGAATCCAAATTTATGCTGCCATTGATCTTAAACTAAAAATATTAAACGATTTTGGGGTTGGTCTTCAGTGACCTCCAGGTCAAGGAGAATTTAACATTGGGCTTATTGAACAGTCGTCTGTCTCACCTGCTGTAGCTCTCCTTTGTTTTTTCTCATTTGCATTTTGTGTGCATTTGTGTCCTGGAGTAATCACAGATTCAGTCTGACATGTCTTAAAGACTTTTCATCTCTGTGCTTTAAAGGGAAACTATGCCATTGATATGGAAAGAATTGACCCATGTCAGTCTTTATTTATACTCCCTCTACAAGATTTCTGAAAGGGATACAGGCAGTCTTCTTTTTCATTAGTACAAATGTTTTTAATAGTTATGGGTTTGGGTTGAGATAAGGTCATGTAAATGATTTACATTATTTTTTGCTACTAATTATATTGGCATATCGTGTATTTTATAGGGGCATAAAGAAGCCCATAAGATACAGGGGTGGAGCCTAATTATCTAAGTTTGAAGCAGGCTTCCTGTTATTTGCCGAATTGCTACTGTTGTACTTGGCCAGGTTACATTGGCTGGTGGCCCCTGCTCTCATAGTGATCACACTGTAGCAGGTGTTGCTGCTCATGGTGGTTCTCCCCTGTGGCCTGCTGATGGAGAACATCTGGAGAGCCTCTGTTCTGTCTCTTCTTTCCTGTTCCTGATATGACCAGGTGATGTAGTGAGTAGTAAGATGCATGTAGACACATGGGTCCCAGGTTCTCCCACAGGGAACATACACTACCATCCCTATTCATGCTTAGCCAGAGGGCACTATTTCATAAAATAAGATAGTTGAGATAAGAGTAAAATCAGCAAAAACATAGAGTACAGTAAACATATAAAATGTATTGATACATGAATAAAATATATATAATGTATAACATGGTGAAATTAACATACCACAATTTACTCATATATCGCCTTTACTGAGATTATTCCATTGGCTTCCTGTTGCCAAATTTTAAAATTACATTTCTTGATGCAGACTTATAAACCTGCACACAAGTTTAGTTCACACAAGTCCCCAAACCCAGTTAACACCTCAGCCCCAGGGCTCTTGGCACATTATTCTTTGAGGTTTAACCATACTCCCAAGGCCAGGTCTCAATGTTTCAGTGTCCAGGTCCTCATTGCTGGAATGTGCGTCACACTAAAGTCTGCTTGATACAGCAGCTCTCTTCATTAATTCCACCCACATCTGAATATTGACCTCTTCATATAATACGCTGCTCACAAAACTTAAAGTATATTTAATTATGGGAACTTTCATTTAAAAATATACGCTAATTTGTGTGAGCAGTATAAGTATGATAATGCTTTTCTGTCCTCTTCACATTTGTTGTACATTTTCTGTTCTCAAAAAAGAGAACAAAAAAGCCCCATGCAGTGATGCTTACTTTGCACTTTTATTCAATTGCAGACAGTATGGACCCAATATATCTGTTCAATTAATTACATTTGTTAATAAACATAAATTACTTGAAAAACACATAGAAAATTCACATATCTGTTGACAATCTGGGGTTCCCCTTCCCATTTTTGCCCCTTAAAGACTTGTCATTTTGTGGATACTGCTTTTGTAGCAAATCATGATCATAATTACCAGTTGACGTTACCTGTTTGAAATCACATTACCTAAAACCTAATTTCTAGTCCTAAATTGCCCCATTCCAGCTTGTAGGTGTTGTAGGCCTGAAATGCAGAATTTATGATTATTAGAAAATTAATGAAATGTAGTTGACAATACAAAACCTGGCATATCTTGTATTTTGCAATGACTTTTCCCCCCATATTTTTTATACTGTCTCAAGCTTTTTTGATTTTAGGAGACGATGTGCCTCCAAGGACCTATGAAATATATTTTAATTATTCTGTATTTGCTTGAGTATGGCAGTTCCAGAAAAAATAATTTATTAGATCCCTAATAAAGAAATTAATATACAACATTACATATTTGAAACAACCCTGGCACTACATGCTCCAGTACCTTCCCCTGGGACATTGGTGTGACACTTAAATTCATTCAATATAAAATATTTGACTAAACATGGTTTATACCATGTTAAATTTATTAAGAGTTTTTCATTGTGGAGGTGAATTTATACTTTTGCTCCAAATATGATTATATTATTAGTCAGAATTTCACTGTTGCTACTAAAATTTGTATCCTATTTGAATATGAGCAGATTCTGATCAATATAAGTGAATTGTAATCAAGTTTTTATGAAATAAAAAGGCTTTTACTTGAAGTGAAAAAGTCATTGAGGCATGTGCACTGCTTTCTGTGTGTAGTATATGCCAATAGTCTCACAGTATTATTTAATAAGATTTCTACTTCAGTTGATCACTGTCAGTTGTCCATGAGATTGCACAGTGACAAAATGTTAGAACCTTCTTTGCATTGACTGTGAGTCATTACAGGCATTGTGTTTTTGCCCCAGTGTACATGATAAGGGGTAAATCTGTGGGAATGTGCCACTCAGCTATACAGATTGGTGTCTACCATGTTAGATTTTTTTTTATAAACCACCTCTCCAGTTCTCTTGCTACACTCCTATTATATATCTATATATATATATTATAAAAAAATACATTTCAAATAAAGTTGCAGCACATCTTTATGGTGAAAATGAATAGTCTCTACAGTTGCCTTTCCTAATTTTATAAATAGTACTCTTGGGTAACTTAAAATATGTCCGTATTTAATAAAAACATACTGCCTGTCAACATAGAAATCTTAGCAATGCAATATGTTTTGTTCCATTGATTTAGTCAGTAGCATGCCCTATGGTACAGTATGTCTGCTATGTTGGATGCATTTGGTGCAGATGACTAATTTTATACCCTGATGTCCATAATAAAGTCAGAGTATCTGCTTACTTGTGCCCTATCTAATGCTTAGAACTTCCTGACTTGTGCGGAACGATTTGAACCCTTCTAAATGTTAAGGGAACCGCATTATGTTCCATGGCACAGCATGAAGGGGGATAAAATGCAGTTTTCTATTTGAGCTGTGTTTCTCAGCTTTCCTCTTGTGTTTAATTACAGGAAAACTACATTGAAACTCAAACTGTGACCCATCAATATTCATGCCACATCTGTTCATTTAATCCTAAAGCTATAAAACATTCAGATGACTTAACTGTGCCTGTAAATCAAGTTTTTAACATGTACATTTAGTCATTTTCCTCTAATTCTTATAAATTGTTGTAAAGCGGTTAGACACCAATCCACTAAATTCAAAAAAACATTACATATGCCTGCATATGTGCAAATATTAACAATTTAAATGATTGCCTTAACAGCTCAACAGAAAAAATATGCTTTATAAGAACGTATATTGTGTCTGTTGCTTTATTTTCTGTGACATTTTTCAGATGGAAAAAGTAAGGTAATGCTGAACTTCTACAAACATTTATTATTTGGACAAGCAAACAGGGTAAAGTGACATTTCTGGGTTGCCTCATATGTACCAAAAGTGTTACTTGAGCACTTAAAAAGTAAGCATCTTTCACATTTCTAAATGAGAGGTTCATTTGACACTGAGCTTTAGCCTCTTGCACCTGTCCAGCTATTTGTCACGAGCTGATATCTCCTCTAGTGCCATAACATTACCCCTTATAGGGCAAATCCTCTCAGCATTAGTAGATCTTTTAAAACGTCACAGGATCCTCCCCAAATGCTCCATAAGCCATAACTCAAAGCCTAAATTTAGGTATTATTAAAATACCTTCTGACTGCATCTCATCAGAGTTAGAAGTAAGGACATATGTTGGATGAATGTGTTTTTGAATATTCTTTGAGTTTTGAATCCTATAATTTAGTTTAGAGGGATATAACAGTATTAAGCCACATTTATTGCTCTTTATTGTATGTGTTTCCCCAACTTTCATCAGTACATTAAGCAAATGCATTCTCACCACAAAGTCGTTATTGTTTGATATATGGAACCAAAAAATATACTGACCTATTACCTGGTCTGTTCATTTGATCATTTTGAACTGTATGGATTTGACATTTTCTGGACAATAACAGGCTAAACCCCTCCTTTTCGGCTAAAATACCTTTCTGACCACCAACCCCCATGTATATTTGTGTTTTCTCTGAAGGAAGAGTCCAGAGGCCCGAAAGTTTATAAATAAGCCTTCTATCAAGTTCCACAACAGGTGTGACCTCGCTGTCCTAAAACTGAACACTTTCAGTGGCTGATATCTGAAAAGAGGGGGAAGGGTGGTGAGAGAGAAGGGGATTTACTGCCATCTAAAATAGAGGTGTTTATCATGTACTTAATGTTGCCTTTCAATTTACCAGATTACTCATTTTGTTTTTTAGGCAAATAGCTATTCACTGCTACTCAGACACATGTTGATGTGCTGTGTATTTGAACTATTATGCTATTATATTATGCATTATACAAATAAACGTTCATGCTATGCCAAGGTATCAACTGTAACCTGTACTGAGAAGAGTAAGCAGTTTTAGTAGAGCAGCACCCACTGCACTGTAAATGCCATCAACAGCTCGTGAGCACTCGAACCAAAAACTCAGACTGGGCGTTTGGAGTGTTTAGACTCCCAGTATGTCTGGGAGGGATGTTTGTTTAGGAAATTGTTTCTGATAAATAGAGAATTCCTTCTACAATACGTTTATGTTCCACGTACTCAAAACCACATAGGACACTAACACAAGAGTGACTGCACTTCTATTTCTACGTAATATATCGTTCACAGGGCAAATATTCATGTTAAATGTACATATAATATAAAATACACAACCTTACTCCTTACTGTCAATTGTCCTGCTGTCTGAAGGAGTTTTTGTTATCAGCCCCATGATTTAAAACTTTGTGTGTTCAGATATCTCTGCGAGCTTTGCAAACCAACAGAATATTTAGTTCATTTGTGTGACAATGAGCTGCTCTATTCAAAGGTAAGGTCAGGGATCTGACTTGGTCACACAAATACATTTACCTTCCTAATCCTAGTTTACTGTTATTTTTTTATCCCTGTGCCTAGAGAGTCATAGCTAGTCATGGTAAAAGGTGAACTTCATCTGTCTAGCAGAGGTCTCAGGGTTTTCATCTAAGATTTGGGTATACTTAGCAGTATCTGTTTCCCATTCAATCCTCCTCATTTGCCCAGCGCCCACTAATGGAAACACCATCACAACATAATTTTGACACTACAATGCCTTACAGCTATAGTGTATGTTGATTGGTATGATATGTTCAGTTCAATCATCAAACACAGCACTCGACTTTCAGTCCAAAAATTAAATCTTAGTGTTCTCATCTAAGCCTAAAACCGTTGGCACATACCACAAAATGTGCAAATCAGTATGACTGACTCAGTTTGGCACTTTTGTGGAAAAGTTTTTTTTCTGCTACCCTGCCATATAAGCCAGCGTTGTATAAAGCTTATGAGATTCTGTCATGCACAGACAAACAAACCAAAAAGTAATCTTACATTTTTATGTGCTAATTATGCTGCACTGTTATATGCTTCTTGGAAATTCCCACTCCAGGTCATTGTCTGTGCTGACACTAGCATTGACGGAAGTGGCCAGGTGACCCTCCAGGAGTTTCTGAGACTTCTTCTGTGCAAAGTAGAATACAAAGATGGCAAACCAAGAAGACAAATCAGTGTGTACTGGATGACCTCAGACCACGCTTCATGGGGTTTGCCCAGAGTACCAGGGTCTTTGGATCCTGTCCCTGAGGACCCCTGAGGATCCTGGTTCATTTCTCCTGGTGCCCAGGGTTTCTTACTACTCTAAAGGTTCAAAGACATTCGTACAAAATGCCACCCTGGCATCCTGCTACCCTGAGATTATAAGCACTATCCTGGTCACCCCTGGCACTTTTAATTTAATGCCTTGCACACCTGACACCTTAACGGCAAACCCACATTTTGCTAAGGATGCTTTTGATGCTCCAAACATCATGTCTAACTCGTCTCCTGCACAAAAGAGTCTCGTCATCCCCGGCCCTTGCTCAGCCCAATGCCACTGTCATGACTACTGCTAAGCCTGAAATCACTTCCACAGCCTTTGCCATGCTTTGTGTCACTTGGTTTCTGTCTTGGCTCTTCTAGTTCCTGGGCTCCACCTTGACTCCTGTGTCAGTTCCACTGGTTTACGTATTGACTTCTGGAGTTCCTGCCTCGTATCTTGTGGTTCCCATCTTGGCCCCTATGGTTTCTGACTTGACTTATATCTCAGTTCTTGTGGTTCCTGCCATGCAGCATGTGGTCTTTTTTTTGACTCCTGCCTCAGTGTTAGTGGTTACTTCCTCAGCCCCTTTAACATCAACTGCATTCCCAGGAGCCCCTGTTTCATTGCCTATGGCTCCTAAGGGCCCCTGTTTTGTTCCCTGCTGCCCCTGAGTCCCCTGCGCCATCACCTATGGCTTGTGTGTCCCCTGTGCTGCCAACTACATCTCCTGTGGCTCCAGCAGGTCTTGCCTCATCTCCAGTGGCATCTCCAGTATGCCCCACCTGCAGAAACTGAAAGAAGGCTTTCTTGCCTGGGACCAATAGGCCAACAAACTTTGCCGGCACATAGACCCTAGGACATCTGTTTTAAGCAGAGGAATGTCTCTTTGTCCTGTATGCCTTTTGGGTGATCCAGGTTCTTCTCCTTCCCTGTTTCCCCTTCTGTTACTGTTTGCTACCATTTGAGTTGTTCCTGGTGAATGTCATCCTGACATGGTACCCTTCTGATCCTTTTCCCTTTCCACAGCAAGATGAGCAGTTACAACCTGCTGTACTTCCCCTATGTAAAACTGCCTCCTTTGATTCATGTCAAGTCAGTGTGTTCTGTGTTAGCCTTTTTTGCTTAGCTCCTGTCCTGTGTTAGCTATTGACCCTTCTGTTTGTATTAGCTCATTGTGGGTTTGGATTAGCTCATTGTCTGTCTGTATTAGACCAGTTCCTGTTTTAGCAACTATGTATCTCAGTTCTTAGTCTTGTCACTGTTAGTACTCTGTCCATTTCTATTAGCATTGTTTGTTAGCTTGGTGACCTTGTCTGCACTCTGCCATATAATAAATCACTCACACGTGCACCTACATCAGTCTCTGTCTCCCTGCCCTGTACCCAATCATGACACTTATGATGCTTTGATATGTTGGCACACATGTTCTTCAGGCAAATGCAAATTAAGTGTACTTAACAATTAGTCAATAACAGTCAAGAATTCATGTAGCAAAAATGCCTTGTCTGTGCTGAAACAATTGCAATATGATCTGTTCCATCTTTGATGAGTAAAATGGTAAGAAACAAACAAAAATATATACATATGTGCATTAAAAATTAGTGACCAATACAAACCCTGGGCTTCTTACTTTTATTGAGTATCATGCACATCAACGTAAAAGCCTGGCTTAGATGTACTCAGAATTCAAGGCCATTTGACATTCCAATTAAATGGCAAGAGCAGAGGATCATGTGGTGAACTCTTACTTCTGTCTGACCAATGTATCTGGCTACTCTAATCAAGAAACCAGTGTCCATGATGACCGTTTTCATGTACCAAATCCAATAGAGTCTAGATGGGTAGATGAAGATGGCACAATGCATGAACCACATGTGGGAAAATGACACTGATTCAGATGGTGAAATGTTGCCTTGTTATCATCATCTCCTAGCATAGCCAGAATAAAATCAGGGAGCTAAAGCATGACTGTTTGGTTCAAGATTGATGTATGTGATTAAATTCAATAAATTGTTTTCTTTCTGTAAATCAGAAAATCTTTTTTTGGTGTCACATTTTTTCAGGAAGCAAAAAAACTTGTAGCACTATACTAGTAATGTGCCATAATCATACATTCATTTATTTACTATCTGCTTTGTCCTGGACAGGGTCACAGGATAACCTGTGTCTAGCCAGCAAATAGGTACAGAGTGCAGTTTGATAAGAACATTTAAGATGGTGCTGTTCCATTTTTGGCTTTGTAGGTTATCATCACGGTACTGAATCCTATGTGGGCTACAGGGAGCCAGGGAAGTAAACACAGCAGTCGGGTGACACGAGAAAACTTGGGTAAATTGGAAACCAGACAAACTGCTGCATTCTGAGTCAGTCGCAGGGGCCTAATGGTATGCATAGGAAGACAGGCCAGCGCATTGTAGAGAGTTGTATTGCAGTCAATGATCTCTCAAGAAAAGGTACAATACCCAAAAGTATAACCTGCATATATATACCCAACTCCAGGGTATCAGTTCAGTGTGAATCCACATTACAAAATGAGAACATGAAACATTGAACTTTTAATGAGGCATAGTCATCAGTGTCTGTATTTCAAAAGCCTTGTGAGGTCTTCAAGGATATATATACTCATAATAGTGTGAGTGGGTAAAGCAAAAATAAAACAAAACAAAAAAGGGAATCCTGTGGACAACTCATGAACAGGATGCCAATTGAATTTAATTGTTCTGACAAAATATATGCACAGGCAAGCAATCTGAAGTTGTTACAAATCACTGACGATCTTCTCTGACACATCTTATGTGTCTAAATGCGCAATTCAGATTTCTGTTGTAGTGAGAAATGGCTGCTGTTATAAGGGCCAAAGTTTTTGGATTGGATATAAATACTCAATAGGTGCGTTATGAGTAAACTAAAGTATTTGAATGTGAATAAAGACGTTATTCAAAGTTTACTCTAAGTTTATGTGTTGACCACACCATATACAACAAAAAGAACAAGAAGAACATTTTTTTACTCTTTCTTTCAGTGCTCTAAACTCAAAGGAAGGCGAACAGGTGCATGTAGAAGAGAGGCTTGTTGGATTACTTTACATTATTTAGATTAATTATTCAGAAGTCTCCATTTGCTCATGCAACATCATGCCACTGTGTGATCCAATAAGCTCTCATCATTTACCTCAACAGGAAGGAAAACTACACATTTAAGCAGAGGACAATATAATGATTAGTAACCCCTTATCTAAGAGGAGCACATTACAGAATTCAGTAACTTCCGTGTAAATTTTATTATTATACTTTTTATATACTTTATTATATCCCAACTTTTTATGGGATCACTGAGGCTCTTTATATTAAGGTATAAACTGTGGAATTGTGTGGCGAAAAAAGGAGAAGCATTTATTTATTGAAAGAAAGATTACTACACCACACCAAACACAAGAGGTGCAGAGTGCCCTTTATCTTACCCCCTGCTGGAGAGTGTCAAAAGCATATAAATATTTTAGGAAGAGGTGTTTGCCTGGGCAAAACTTCAGGCATCCTACATCTGGGGATTTCAGATGAGGACAGGTACAGGCATATGAAAAGGGGATTTCTTTGCTAAAAACAGAATTTACATTTTCTTCCTGGAGATCCTCCTCTGTGGAAAATTTTCATGTAAGCATACCCCAGATGCTTTGAAAAGTTTATCTGCTGGGACATATGGTAGCTTAGACATATGTGAGACTATCAGAGGGCAAGTCTTAAGGGATATTTAGACTTAAGAGATAAGAGAACAAAGAATATTTAAAGTGGAAAATATAGGTATTTCAGCAAATATGTGACGCTATATGTTAGTTTTGTGAAACTATGGTTGTATTTGATCCATTAGCATTTTTTGTTGTGTTATTCAGCAGGTAAACACATTTTCACTGGCTTGTCTTCACAGCTCCTAACAACTTTGTTCAAAGATTTACATTTGTTTTGGTAGGATGTGCTAGACAAAATGGTTGTGTCTCTTACGCTGTTAAGCACTATAAAGCGAATATTAAAAGTAATATCTTTGACATTGTCTTGTGATGCTAATGTTAAAAGATCTGTTTATTTTCATCATTAGTGGAGTGTGTCATCTCCTGAACAGACAGGTCGAGCTTGCACTCCCAGTGAGGCACTGTCTGTTTTATTTATTTATTTTATTCTTCCATCTCAGTTATCAAATGCCGCTTACAACATAATGAGAGATGTGGCAATTAATTTTCTTTTAATCAAGGTCGAAATGAAGTAAATTGGTACAGCTCTGCGAGCCCTCATTTTCTATTTTTGCAGTGATGCAAAACAAATACGATAAAATGATGGCCTTTCTCACCTTCAGTAATTAGAAACCGTAAATGATCAGACAAAGATGATATGTGTTATAGAATACCTCTGACTCTCTCCCCCCACTGATCACATTCCATTTCTTTTCGCGCAGATGACCATGCTTTCTCTCTGCACTTGCTCGTCTTTACTTGTCTTACAGACAGAGGGAGCAGCTCGACTTGACATTGACTGCTGTGTTGTTGTAATGCCTCTCAAATCTTATTAAAGACCACAACTGCAAAGGACCTTGCTGACTCCACATATTTCCATTAACCACACTGTTTTAGTATCATACAAGCTGATTAAGAATTTATTAAAATTAGATTTTAACTCTGCCCCCAGATATCAATGCCATATGGCTGCATTGTTGGTAGGCCACATTAATAAACACTTAGAATTAGCCTACATCCATTAACAGAAGAGCTCCCCAACAAACAAGCATTCCTATGAAATGGCCATGCAGATCATATTTCATGCTTATTGATTGGCTCCAACTTTTTTGTACTTATTGAATTGTACATCTATGTGTAAATAACTTTGCAAACGTAATTTTCATGTGGGTGGATAACTGCATTTTGCATGCTGTTTTGAGTAACTGACACTCAGAAGTGTAAACAATGCCCCACACCTATGTTTCCTGCTTAATAAATTAAGGAAATGACCACCTACCTGGTGAGGACAAATTAAGCGTTGTAAAATAATGTCCTGTTGCTTTGGGGTAAGTGTCAGCTGCTCCTCCAAAATAAAGGTCAGGTGATTTCTGGTATAGGCCTCAGGTTTTTTTTTATTTTTTTTTACTGATTTTTATTACTGTCAGAAAGTGCATTCCACAAGTGTTTCATGTTTCTTTGTAATTTGATTTTTGTGGGCTTGGTATGTGCATAGAATGCATTCTGTAGTAGACAGCTTCTGCTTTTGAAAATATATTACTGTACCTATGCAAAATTAGACATATCCCAAACAACATATTTTGTACAACATTCCGTATATATTGCTACAAATGGTGGTTTACCACTATAGCATATTACATAGCGTGGCACTACTCAACAGAGGACACAGACTGTTTAAGTTTAAAGATGATAAAAACCTGGTATTAAGTTAATGTTGCAGTGCCGGGGGATGATCCCTCAACCGAACTTCAATGGAAACTGACAATTCCATTTGTGTCTACACGTGACACCAGAACTGACCAGAAGGGAGCATCGGGTCGCTTGTGGTGGGCTAGCATATTAGGCCACTGTGCCAAGCAAGAACTCTCTAAAAACATATCTTAGTTAAACATTGATATTCATCAAGGATTTAACAGGTAACTGGCTAGCTGTGGTGTTATGCTACAGAAAGGAAGTGCTAATGAACAGTTATTTATAGACAGTGCATTCATACATGGTCAAAATTCCCGAATATGGCCTGCAGCTCTTGTAAACTATAGATAAAAGATTTGTTGGGGCAAAGGGTAAAGTTGGAATAGCATTAGGACTAGGTTATTTATATATTATACCAATTCCTAACAATTGTGTTGCAGCTTTCTAGGTAATGTTTATGCTTCTTGGACAATTCAGCACACATATACATATAAATGTAATGCCCCTACGGGGATACTTTAAGAAAATTGTTCATGTGTTAAACTTCTTGTCCTTAGCCAAATTTATTTCATCCACTCTATAATCTGTTCCTTATTTATTGAGCAGAGACAGCTGCCACCACCCCTAACATTACGTGTAAAGACAGACACATGCTTCTGGAGGACATTGTTGGTTTGTACAAGTCTTCAATCTAATTAACATGATTGCTAGTCGCCTGCCCTTCAACGCTATGCAGTTGAGTATCAATGTCGACTTTGATTAAGCTCTAGTCAGGGTCTCTGAGGGGTTGCTGTAGTTGCTGAGGACAAGACTACTAGAATTTGAGCAATTTTTAGTATATAGAGAATTTTGTATTATAGTTAAAAACAAAAAGACAGTCTACCAGCTTCTAAATTAATAGACTACATTTCTCTAATGACCAACACTGTAGATGCAGCTGTGGCTAAAGAACCATATCAGCTTCATTGTACACATGTTATTTTGTACTTTTGAAGGAGTAAACCAAACAAAATTATTTAGAGAAACAGGCATTAGACAAGTACGCACACACACGTACGCACGCATGCAGGAGAGAGAGAGAGAGAGAGAGAGAGAGAGTGGGAGAGACAAACAGGCATACACCCCTATCTATTTTTTCAACCATGGCATTTTACTTTACAGTTACTGTTACTTCATGTAGAAATGTTTCATCTTTTTTTTCAACAAATGGTCATACAACCCCAATTCCAGTGAAGTTGGGTGTTGTGTAAAAAATAAATTAAAACAGAATACGATGATTTGCAAATCCCAATTAACCTATATTCAATTGAATACACTGCAAAGACAAGATATGTAATGTTAAAACGGATAAACTTTATTGTTTTTTGCTAGTAAGCACTCATTTGGAATTTGATGCCTGCAACACGTTTCAAACAAGTTGGGACAGGGCAACAAAAGAATGCTTAAAAACACCTGTTTGGAACATTCTACAGGTGAATGTCATGATTAGGTATAGCGGGATCGTCCGCAAAAGGCTCAGTGGTTCACAAGTAAGGATGGGCCTTCTCTGGGCCTAAGCTCATCTGAGATGGACTGGAACAAAGTGGAAAAGTGTCCTGTGGTCTGACGAGTTCTGGTCTTGAAATCATGGACGTTGTGTCCTCCGGGCCAAAGAGGAAAAGGACTGTCCGGAGTGTTATCAGAAAACAGCATCTCTGATGGTATGGGGGTGTGTTAGTGCACAACTGTGAATGCATCATTAATGCCGAAAGGTACATACAGATTTCAAAGCAACATATTCTGCCATCCAAGCAATGTCTTTTTCTGGGATGTCCCTGCTTATTTCAGCAAGACAATACCAAGCTACATTGTGCATGTGTTACAACAGCGTGGCTTCGTAGTAAGAGTACGGGTACTAGCCTGATCTGTCTGCAGTCTAGAGCTGTCTCCCATTGAAAATGTTTGGTGCATTATGACGTGTAAAATATGACAATGAAGACCCTGAACTATTAAGCAACTGAAGTTGTGCAACAAGCATCAATGGGAAAAATTCCACAACAAAGCTTCAACAATTAACGTCCTCTGTTCCCAAATGTCAACTTTGTTGAAACGTGTTGCAGTTATCAGATTCAAAATGAGTAAATATTTGCAAAAAACAGTAATAGTAATAGTAGTTTATCCATTTGAACATAAACTATCTTGTCTCTGTAGTGTATTCAATTGAATAAGGGGAATTTGCAAATCATCATATTCTGGTGTTATTTGTGTTTAATACAACATACCAACTTCACTAAAATTGGGGTTATACAAAAGGTTTAGAATATCTCAGTTCAGATATATCCCGGACTTTTTTCTTTTATCCTAGACATTTGCATCCTGTCATTTTCTGTTTTTATTTGTTGCCTCCTTTCCTTATTGCATTTAGATGACTTTGTAGACATATTTACTTACTTCTTAGGGTCAAAATATTCTGATGGGTAGAGTTTCTAATATCTAGTAAATCCAGATGCTGGGTTTTCTGCTTACATATGAGATCATTCTCATGTGGCATTTGCCGTATCATGTGATCCATGTAACTGTTTTATGATTTGTTTCGAAATTTTGTCAGGTTTTCTAATTATACAATGTAGTTTTGTAGCATACTGTAACATGATATTTTGTTTATTTATCAGCAAGCATTACATTACATAGTGTTTCTGATCAAGAACGACCTAATACCATAAAATACTTTTAAACTTAGCAGAAAGGTTCTAACCTTAACCGTAACTCTTTTAACTTTAGGTTATATATTAATTGTTGTTGGCACTACTGGAGGTAGTAGGCTTGGGATTTGTTGGTTCTTCCCTAGAGAGTGGATCTAATGAATCAATGGATGGCAGTAAATGTGCTGGTCATTACTGAATCAAGTGATCTGCAGAATGATATATTGATTTGAAACCTTTCTTACTACATTACTATTCAGTATCACTGTATTGCAACATCAGGGGAATTGACTGATGGGTATGCAGAATCAGTGGCATAATTAGAGTTCAACACGTCTATTCTGTCACTTTAAGGCTATGCAGAACTACACAGATAATGTATGTATTCATTAGAATTCCCATAGAGTTGCGTATCTGTCATAAGCACTTTATTAGAACAGGAGATTCTATTACTCATGCTTTCTTTCACTTCCAGTGTGTACCCTGGACTGTGCAACTTCTCAAATTAACCAGTGTGAAACAAGTCCTTGTGACATGATGGTAAAACCGCTTATTTAAATGTGTTGAATCCTACAGTTAAAACCGCAGCATCTGAGAGCTACTTCTGAACATGGTGGGCTTTCTCTGCATTAAATATGTATGAATTGTAACAATACCCCTCTGGAAATAAAAGGATGGAGATTTGGACTATGAACATGTGTCGGAATAATTATTAATGTATTATGTACAGGGTGAATAACATGGCATAGGACATAATTTTATTTCAGTAACAAAATAGAAAATGTCATATCTGAATACCCCAGCAAGTAATGGGTGCAGAGGGCTATCTTTTGGGCTACTTCTGGAACATGGCAGCTATCTTAAAAGCCTTAATAGGCTTCATCAAGGGCAGGTTTTTTCCAATGAGAAGCATATCAAAGAAAACCTGAACTGTCTGAATCGATTGCCTCAATCAGATCTGCAATATCTCTTGTTGTTTAAAAGCACAGAAACATCTAATCATTTGTTATTTGTCACAGGTAACTGAATATTGAATTGGTGATTCTGATGTCTGTGGAAAGCAGCTGTTGTATCATAGTTGCATACTTCAACAACGGACACCCAGAAACACCACCAATTTCACACAGCACTATCGCATCCCTCATAGGTAAATTCTGTGAAACTGGGACTGTGGACAACAAGCCACGTAGTGGTCGTCTAAAAACCACTGCTGACAAAGAAAACTCAAGAATGGTTTTGGCAGCCTTTGTGAAAAGTCTGTGAGACAGCATGCGACATGTCCAGTCTTTTGACTCACTCTGTATAGTATTTCATTACTGCTGGGAATTGCTTTGACTGTACCTCAAGAGCAATAGTTAGGTCAGGATGTTAGACGATAGGGTCTAATTAAATATAGACTAGTTAGGAGTATTTTTGGCCATGCAGTATAATTTCCATACTATTTGACTATTTTGTCCGTATTGTATTCAGCTGGTGTACACACACTGAGATAAAAAATTAGATACAAAAAAATCATTAATTCATCATTACACCAATGATTCCACATTATACCAATATCAACAAGTGATTACAGCCATGATTTTGAACAAAAGCATAATCAAAAATGACCAGATGATCTATAGCGGTAACAAATGTGCAAGAAAATTATTGTTTGAAAAACAATGTTCCTTAAAGAAAGACTGGAAGGGATTTATATATTTCAGTCTGAAAAAGCATAAAAGTAAAAAACATGTTGACTTGAACGACTATTGCTTCAAAATCACAATGTTCTTTTCAGAATGATATGCTGCCGTCAAAGAAGTGTGAATGAATTCACCCAAATATTTTCCATGAAAGTCCCTGGTTTTTGGACTTGGTAGTTGATAACAGTATGGATGGTCCGTTTTGTCTTTGGTCTGGAGAACATGATGTCCATTTTTTCTAAAAAGACATTGGATACTGATTCATCTGACCACAATACATGTTTCTGCTGTGATGGTCCATCTTGGATGCCTCTGAGCACAGAACCAGAGTTGGTGCTGCTTCTGACCATGGATAACATGAGACTTCTTTTTGTACAGTAAAGTTTTAAATGGCATTTGTTAATGATTTTATACACTGTGGATGGAAAAATATGCATATCACTTCCCTGTAGACACTTGGCAAAGGTGGGATTTGAATTTGAACCTCCTGAATCCAGTACCTTGATCGCTATGTTTCCACAGTCAATAGTTCTATCACACATTTGTGTGACTCAGCCTTTTGTGGATCCTGATTTTGTACCAACTCATCACAATAATCGCCAGTATTTAGTTTTTTAAAATAATTACTAGCTTTAAATTGCCCTGTATAAAAGTTTTTGGAATCTGTAGCAGGACTGAAATGCAGGAACTCATGTTTATTAACAAATTAAGTTGATCAGACAAAGCATTAAATATCCTGGGTTCATACTGCCTTCAATGAATTTTAAGGGAAGGCAGAGTCGAGGGAAATGTAAGGAACACTGTATTTTATAAAACTTGCATTTTCCATATCGCCCCAGCTTTTTTTTTTTTTTTTACATTTTTACATTTAATAATATGCTATAGTTTGTTCATCAAACGTGAGCCGATTTGACCCTGGGTGACACAGAGAGATCAGAACCCTGTCTCATTAGGTGACTGTGCAATCGATCACCTCTAACACTTTATTATGTAGAGTAAGATGCATGAAAAAGTGCTAATTGGCAATAATCTGTTTGTCAATTGTTCACAAGGCTGCAGAATGTAAATAAGTGGAAGTTCAGGGTTAAGACACATAACTTATTTTACTGTTTATCAGTATATATACTGATAAACAAAATATACTTTTAGGCCTATACTTACATATAATGGTTAAAGTAAAAGGAAAACACTATACAAACTCCTCTAAGCATGTTAAAGTATGTACTTTACTTTTGACTTTATGTAATTAACAATTTATATATTATAGTATTTTAAATGCTATTGTATTACAGCATTTACAAACTGATGAACATAAAATTAATAAATTCAGATGATTGTGTTGAAGGTCAGAAGGAGCATTGACCACTTTAATCTGAACACTAATATCACTGTTATTCATTTTGTCCATCTTCATGTATGTTAATGGTACACATGGTATATGGTTATCTTTAATGACCAACAACCAGTCAATGCTATGGGTGCATGAGCAGAGATTTTTCATTTGTGTGTTTCACTAGCTATATATGTGCCTGCACTATTATAAATAGTACTCATGTGTTTGTACACCCAATACCTATATATTCTCTCTCACCTATAACTATATAAACTTATTTACTTTCACTTTCTGTTTCTTCTGGCTGATCTTCTGTGTTGTTTGTAATATTGCCTATCAATGCACTTTTTGATCAGGTTCATCATCCTCTTAGGTGTTATGGCTCTTCAATAGACAGGGCCATAGCACTACATTAATGTAGATACTATTAGTATAAAGAATTTCGATAAGTCACAAATATAGTGGCATTAGCAATGCTTTATAGGTGGATTCACCCAAGGAGGCTGGGTCCCTTTAAGTCTTGGTCCTCCTATGGTTTCTTCCTTATAACTTTTAGGAAGTTTTCCTTTATTGTTTAAGGCTTTCTGAATTTGCGATTGGCCTCATATATTAGAAGATAATCTACAACCCCAATTTCAATGAAGTTCGGACGTTGTGTAAAACAAATAAAAACAGAATACTGTTTGCAAAAACAAAATATTTGCAAATCCTTTTCAACCTATATTTAATTGAATACGCTACAAAGGCAAGGTATTTAATGTTCAAACAAATAAACTGTATTGATTTTTTACAAATATTCACTAATTTTTAATCTGATGCAATCTGGGTCGTATTTAGCACATCATAAGACTCCACACATTTTCAGTGGGAGACAGGTCTGGACTGCAATCAGGCCAGTCTAGTACCCGCACTCTTTTACAATAAAGCCACGCTGTTGTAACACGTGCCAGATTGTGACTGCTACGTTTTAGCATTAATGGTGCCTTTACAGATATGCAAGTTACCCATGTCATGGGCAATAACACACCACCATACCATCAGAGATGCTGGCTTTTGAACTTTGTGCTGATAACAATCCGGACAGTCCTTTTCTTCTTTGGTCGGGAGGACACAATGTCCATGATTTCCAAAAACAATTTAAAACAATTACATTTTACAATTCAATTAAATATGGCTTAAAAGAATTAGCAAATCTTCGTATTCTGTTATATTTATATTTTAAATAAAACAACATCCCAACTTCACTGGAATTGGGGTTATAAAATTGTAAAACAGCTTTGAGACAATGCTCCATTAAAGCGCTATACAAATAAATCTGACTTGACTGGACTTGACTTGACTTGACTAGATTCAGCATTCAATTCATGTTTTCTGCTGTATCTCTTAGGCATTTATGCATAATGTGCACATTGTGTAAATACCCTTTATATTTACATTACAATGACAATATCTTGTTGAGCGTAATGCGGTCATTAAATGGAACATACCCATATGTACCCAGAGACAACATTCTTAGTGATTAATTCAAATTGACAGTTTTTTGATAACAACACAAAGGTAATGCATAAAATCACCTTACTGGGAAAACCTGATGCAGTTCGGCGTATTTGTTTAAACTAGTTTACATCATATGATATAAAGAGATGTGGTTTACTGTGCTGCAGCATTACCCCCTCACAACTTAAAATACAACTTATGGAGTGTTTTTCACAGTCACCTTCACAGTTGTTATATATTAGTTAAAACATGATACTACCAGGTTAAATGCATAGTTGAAGAATTGCAGAGAATAAATGGCTAAAGTATCTTGAATATTTGCTTTTAAATATTGGTTACAGAAACTATAAGTATGTGGTTTATGTTTTACTCTTGAATGTAAGTACATTTAACATCAGCACCAGGTGACCTAAGTTCCTCTCCCTCCTCGTTGTTCCATACTATACCTATTTGCATTAAATAACAGGGTAAAATTAAGTCAACCATGTCCGTAAGAGTTAGCAGCAATAGAATGGATGAGCTTGAACTGTACTTGTAGCATATCTATTCCTTTTAAAACAAAAATAATACAGTATCTAGTAACACTTTAAGAGTGTACAGCTCTAATGGACACAAAGTCGGTGAAGCTATGGGAAGAGCAACGTGTGAGTCTGGTAATTAATTACTTTTGTTTGACATTTTATTGATTCGATTATATTCTGTGCATAATGATGTGTCAGTTCAGTTGTTTGTTCTTATTTGTCACTGATAAACAATTCAGTCATTTGTATTTAGTTAGAAGTTGAGTGAAGTAGCCTTAATATGTTAAAGCATGATATATTATAGAGGGATAGGTCTGCATTTAGGATAATTGGTAATGCAACTAAAATTTCTGAAAAAAGATATTAAATGTTGTCAGACCCCTGTCAGTTTGGTTGCTTTCCTTATTAAATGAAAATAGCTAAAAGCAATTTAAAAATCTATCTTAGATCTATCTATTTATTTATTTCCTTTGTACACCAATAATATACGCTGTTCACAAAAATTAGGGGATTTTTAAAAATGATTATTTTATTAATTATAAAATATTAATTAAATGTATTTTTTGAGCAGTGTACTTCTCCCCATGTTAACTTGAAGGTGAAATTGTAGTCAGATGTTTTCCATCACTGCAATGACAATTAGATTTAGAATTAGATTAGGAAAACTCAGAAAGAGTTGTTAATGCTTATCAGGCAAAATAAGGTTACAAAGCCATATTTAAATTTTATGGACACCATTAATCCATAAACAGACAGAGAAATTTCAAGTTAACTGTAAGATTATTCAGGAGTGGCTAACTAACTAAGATCACTCAAAGAGCATGACATGTAGTAGTCTGCAAGGTCATAAAGGCACTCGGGGTAAAAACTAAAGGCCTCTCTTACACATTGACTATTTATGGGTCCACTATCAGCACTAAACAACAATGCAAGGAGAACTCCACTGCACTCCAAAAATAACACTGCTGCCCATCTGCAGTTTATTAATGATCATGTGCAGAAGACAGAATTCTATAGGAAAACCATTATGAAATAGATGTTTTGTTTTGATTGAAACACTGCCTTCCAGCTTAAGAACATTATTCGAGCTGCTGACCTGTTATATATCATAGCATTGCATTTTGGCCAGGATGGCTTTATATCAGCAAGTTGTCCAGACATATGTCTGTGAAATGAATCTCAAGTAAATGTGGGTCAGGCAGCAAGTCAACAATCCTAATGACACATTTATACCAAAGAATGGTTAAAGAGAAATAAAGTTAGTGTTTTGGAATGTGGATCGACAAGAACTAAGCAGTTTATGTAATCAAACTTAGCAATATCCCAGAGTTGAAGCTATTCTGTACAGAGGAACGGGCTTTTTTCCACCAATACAATGTGCTTGACTCATTAAAGTTACGTAGAATGATACTTTTCAGTTATATCTGCACTGGTGCATGTCACACCAGATATTCAAAGTAAAGTTTCACATTCTTCTGCCACCTGCTTGTGGGATTACTAGACTGTCAAGACGAAACTTTTTTGTTGGTATTTTCCACTCCTTAATGATAATTCAGTATGCTACATTTATAATTTTCCATTCCATATGCACCATACCACCAGAGGCAGTATTTTAATAATGAAGGTCCACATACCAAAGGCAGTGTGAAACGTATTGTGCTTAATCATGACGGTCATAATGCATCACTAGAACAGAATACTTCATATACATTACAAATTGATTACTCTGATTACTACAGATGTTTTACTCTGGATTAGAACCATTTCAGAATTTAAGACCGTTTATTGGACTTAATCTGTAGCACTTGTAAGCACTTGTAAGCATTATCCACTTCTTCCTAATTCTTGCTGTCTGAGTGGCATGTGTCGAATGGCACTTGATTGAGTAGAGAATACCTTGGGTTGCATTCAAGTAAGCATGTGTGAATACATATTTCATGAATAATCTGTCCTTACACAGAGGTGTCTTCTTACCTTGGTCCATATGCACACCGTTAGTTGGTTGTGACCTGTCAATTAGCCTTCCGTTCTTTGTTGCACTTTAAAGCCTGACTATGCTGTAGCCTTACCTCCAGTACAGATGGATTAATTGGCCTGTTTTTAAGCTAGAGTGTCAATCACACTGAATAGCCATAGCTTGTCATAGCGGCCCAAAGCTGCTCCATGACCTTGAGCAAAGTTTTTATGAATTCATGTGTCCCATCAGCATGTCCTTGATTTGGATTGGAGCATGAGTGAGGATCCTTGATGTTGTTTATACACCATATTGAAGAGTTCTGACACATTACTGTGCAGCTATAGAGAGGTGGTCCACAGTGGATACAGTATATAGTCGTGGCCAAAAGTTTTGAGAACAGCACAAATTTTGGTTCTCACAAAATTTGCTGCATCTGTTTTTTTTAGAACCTTTTGACATCATTAAATTGTATGTTAAATTACAATAAGAAGCATTTCATACTTAAAAAACAAATATATCCAGTTAAGTAAAGACCTAATATTTACAGTACTGACCCTTCTTCTTTAAGAACGCTGCAATTTACCTCACATTAGTTTCTGGGCAATATCTTGAATGATGGCAAACCATTATTTCCTAATCAGTCCATGGAGTTGATCACAGTTTCTGGATTTTTTTTCCACAGTCTTTTTGAAAATTGACCACGTATTCACAATAGGATTGAGATCTTGGCAGTTTCCTGGTCATGGACCCAAAATTTTAATGTTTTGTTCACCGAGCCACTTGGTTATCATTTTTGCCTTGTGACATGGTGCTCCCTCATACTGAAAACAGCATTGTTCATCTCCAAATTGCTTCTGGATTGTGAAAAGAATTTGTTTTTTGAAGATGTTTTGAAACCGTTCCTTTTTCAAGTTTGAGCAAACCCACTCCCATGGATAAGAAAATACCCCGCATAAGAATGGTCTCAGGATTCACTGTTGGCATGGCACAGGTCATACACTTATGGTAGTGCTCACATTTTCTTCTCCAAACAATCACTTTACCAGATGTTTCAAACAGCCTGAAGGGAACTTCTGCTCACAGAAATTGGGGATATTTTATTAGGGTATATTTAATTTACCCCAGTCCCCTGTAGCCCAATCCCTATATGTCCTGTAGAATGTTAGTCTATCCTTGATGTTTTTTTGAGAGAAGAAGCTTCTTGACACCAAGTCATCCTCCAAAAGCCAAAATGCGCTCGTCCCTCTGCCATTCCTGAGCATGCTCTGCACTGGTGGTGAACCAATCTCCTAACTGCATTATCTTTAGGAGACGGTCCTGACAGTGGCTTGAGTTTTTGAGGTCCCTGAAGCATTCTTAACAGTGATTGAACTATCCTCCATGGAGTATTTGATCATTTGGTAAATGGTTGATCAGGGTGCCACTTTACAAGCAACAATGTCAATGCTTCAAAAAAACTTTGGTAAGTTGTTAATTAAGTTATA
>JAUZST010000596.1:58512-78024 GCA_034779995.1 Parotocinclus haroldoi
ATGACGAGTGTATTAAATCTTTAGTACCTGTTTTCAACACCATGCTAACTCTGAGAGCAAATATAGTGTTTTGTGTTTGGTTAAAACTCATATAAATTGTTGTCTTTGGTTCTTGTGTCTGTGTCCTAAATAAAGTATTTTGTTTTCTACCGTTTGATTTCAAATATAGCTGAATTTATGTCTGTCTTGTATTATATTGGTACATAATATACAGTATACAGTGGGGAAAATAAGTATTTGATAGTTCTGAAGTTGTTAAAACAAAGTTGAAGTTTCATTGTAGCTACACTTTAACTGTGAGAGACAGAATATAAATAAAACCCAAAAAAATCACATTGTATGTTTTTTTAAAATATTTTTAATTTGCATTTTATTGCATAAAATAAGTATTTGATCACCTACCAACAAGCAAGAATTCTTGTTTTCACAGACCTGTTATTTTTTCTTCAAGAAGCATCCTATTTGCACTCATTAATTGTTTGAATTTGTTACCTGTATGAAAAACACCTGTCCACAAACTCAGTCAATCACACTCCAAGCTGTTCACCATACCAAAGACCAAAGAGCTGTCTAAGGACACCAGGGACAAAACTGTAGACATGCACAAGGCTGGAATGGGTTACATGACAATAGGAAAGCAGCTTGATGAGCAGGGAACAACTGTTGGTGTAAATATTAGAAAATGTATGATGACTGTCAATCTTTCTCGTTCTCGGGTTCCATGCAAGATCCATGTAAGGGTGATTCTGAGAAAGCTCAGGTTTCAGACCAGAACTACATGGGAAGACCTGGTCATTGACCTGAAGAGAGCTGGGTCCACAGTCTTAGAGATGACTGTTAGTAACACACTATGCTATCATGGATTAAAATCCTACATGGCACAAAGTCCCCCTGCTCACATCAGCAAATGTCCAGGCATGTTTGAAGTTATTATTAACATATTTAGTGCATTTTTTCTTTATGTTACTATGTTATTAAACTGTAAAAACTAACCAAAATATGATGGAGTTATGTTCCAGTAAACCCACTTTAAGTTCAGTGTACTGTAAACTGAGGAGTTTAGAATGACCACATATATCAAGTCCAGTCAGATTTATTTATATAGCGCTATTACAATAGAGCATTATGAAACAGCTTTACAACTTTAAATATTTAGAAATTTAGATCTTCCTATATATAAGGATAATCCCAAATTAAACAAGCCTAGGGTGACAGTGGAAAGGAAAAAGTCCCTAAACAACTTTGGAAGGACCAAGACACAAAAGGGACCCTTCCTCCTTGGATGACTTAGATGATATACATAAGAATTAAACTAATCTTAGTGTTTGGGTCTGGGACTGGTACTGGAACACAAATATATCATAATGTAGTCTATGAGTGTTTTCCTATATTTTAAAATAATCTTTTTTTCATTCTGTATTATCTAGCTTCCTTTAGTCATATAATAGTGTACTAATTAAATAGTAGGAGGGAAAATGGATCTTTCTGAGAAGTTTGTTCTTTTGGAGGTGTGGTTGTCCTCTTATTAAAGGTGTATATATTTAAAACTAGTTTTAAAAAAAATAACTTTTTAAATGAGAGAAAGAGGAAAAAGTGGGCAAAATAATTCAAATTGGTTTAATAGTTAGGCTACAAATACATAAACCAATCTGCTTGTTTATCAATAATTACTATGATGGCACAGTGGTTAGTGATGTAGACTCATAACTCCAGAAACCAGGATTCAAGTCCCAGCCTGATTGCTGTATATGTGGATGTTCTCTACATTACTCTTACTCTATTTCTTAACAATGTTTGCTTAATGCCAAGATGAAACTGTTCATTATTCATTACACACGTCAGTCTATATTATTAATAGTTTTTATACATAATCTGATTGAATTCAAAGAGATTGTCTTAATTGCTGGTCACATATGGGTTCAATATAGGTTACATATTATTCTCCCAAAGAAGTAACACATAAGCTTCTCCGATCACAACTGCAGAAGAGTCACTGACTTCTGGGCCGTTACTCCACAACTGCTCAGATTGTATCCTATTCTAGTAGTAAATTGGTGTGTGTAACAGCGTTAGCCAAACCTGCTATTTGTAACTAGAAGTTAAATAAATGGAATATGTAGCATGACTGAGTACATTCAGTGCACTGTGATCCGCTCCAGATTTTCCGCCTCGCAGCTGCTCCCTGTGAAATTCAATTAGAGAGTCCGCTTCCCAGTGCGCTCTCCAGGGCACATCTTCCGGCCCGCTCGCCCGCTGCTAGAAATAGGAAAATACTATAATAACACAACACTAGAAAAAATGAGGCAACTTTTATCACGCATGCTCCATCGACGTCTACTTATCGTTTTTTCATCTTTCTCCCAAGTCGGAAAGTCACCGAAAACCGGTGGAAGTGTGGTGCGCAGGTAAGACTTTTATTTCCGACCTTTGAGTAACTGTTCTGATCACTTCTACTGTCACTAAAGTAGGCGCATGATGGCTTGATAGACTGTAACGCGCGATGTTCAGTTGTTTGAATGGGAAAGATGTAGGTAGATTTTTGTTAAGATTTAATGCACTTAAACCTTCACACTGAGACTAGCGCTTTTCGCAATGCATTATGCGCTGCGCTTGTTACTGAAGTTACTCATGAACCTGTCCACTCTGCGGAGTTAGAAGGAAAAGCGATGCAGTGCTAATATATGCATGCACATTGATGGTCATAAAGTAAACTTTATAACAGCCAAGTGTCTCTTACGATCTAGGCCTACAAAAAGTTCCCCATGTGCAATAATTCGATAGGTATAAAACTTATAGACTACAACTTGTCGAACCTTATCTAACACTGAAATCGTTCTTTAATGTTCAAATGGAATTCTGTGTCGTGGCAGCGATTTGCATAGCTGTCCGATTATACACTTTAATGCACAGCTTCATACTTCACCTGTCTGTTTGCCAAAAAGCAGGTGATGCACGTCAAAGTGAAAGTGAGATTTTAAGGGCAATAAAAATGGTGAAAAATGCGACCATGGAAACTTTCTTTCTGAGATAGAAACGCTGGTTATGCAGGTTGTCGTTATCTGAAAATACCTGATGCGGAAGTTTTATCGAGTTATATGAAGGCTGTGCGTTGTTTCAGTCACAACAACGCAGTTTAAATAAACAGTGTTCGACTGTTCGGCCTTCAGTGACAGCTGAGGACTAATGACAGTTGTTTTGTGGGGGAAAAGACGTTTTTATATTTACAAAGCCAGACCTTATGGAAGTCTATATATATCCTCTGCTGCGTTCACCTTTTACCTCACTTAGTTTGCTGTCGAGTTGGTTCGTTTTACCGGCGCTGTGGAAGGCTGCTGTAAACCTGCTCTCGCACTACCTAGCGTGCTCACATATCACCAGAGATCACCCCGAACCTCCCCTGCTAATCACATTTCATTCAATCCTCCTCCAATGAGCACAAAAGTAACACTTTTACTGCTGGCGTGACATAAACAACATTTATATAACATAAAACTGCTCACAAAAATTAGGGGATTTTTTATTATGGGATATTTCATTTTATCCTCTAATTTGTGTCATATATATATAAACCTTATTATTAATACAAGTAACAATTTGAGGTTAAGTAGGCAAGAAGGCTATAGAGCTTGCTGTCTTAAATGAAAGTCCCTGATTCATTATGGGAATGCCAACAATTTTTCTTCATAATTCAAATTTAGCTTAATAAGTAGGTTTTTTTAAATTGAGAATAATGTAGACTGTATCTATCGTTGAAATGAGCTGTATATATTGTAGTGTAACCTACCTTACACATGTTTAAAACGCTTACATTTCTTTTTGTGAACATGGCTTATCGTTATAGTCGAAATATTGTCAGGCCATAGTAAGATGTGGACTATCTGGACCTTAATAATCATGGAATATTGACCCCTTAAAACAGATTTCTACTGCTATCTTTGGAGAATGCAGTTAAGGTTTCTCATGATCAAAAGAACATTATCGTGTAAGATATCTATTGTGCTTATGTTAAACCTTTATGCAGGATTATGGGTTTGGGGGACTGTAGGTTTGGATACAGTCTACATTTAAAATAAACAATACACAATATCCAGTGTGAATACCTTAAATGTAATGACCACTGGAGCATCTGTTACTTTGTATTTATAACTGTCCATGGCAGTGACAAATGAGAATTCAATAAAAGGCATTGCTGATTAGTTAGCAGTATTAAGAGTTTGTTCATGTATTTTATTTTAAATCACATTTATTTAGAATATTTATTTATTTGTACAGTTGCTTATACAAGCTTACAGTAATAAGAGAGAGGAAAAATGAACAACGTATTCAGATAAACATATAATTCTATCAGCCTGGTTATTTATAGCATCATGATATAATGGTATTAAATGTTAGTGTAAAAGGTTAATTGCTGCACCATGTAACTTCATATAACTTTTTATTTTTTCTGTGGTAAGTGTGTGGTAAATATGAACCATCTGCATATGTTTGTTTGTGCCCAATTTAAGTTGTAGACAGCAGAGTCAGGAAAGATCACTAGCTCTTTAAACCCCTGGGTGTGCTTATTCTCGCCGGATCTTTCTTCTTTGCTAATTATTGTGTTGTTTTCAGAGCAAATATGTCATATCCATAGCGACCAGGCAGGTTTATTGTCTCTCTCATGCAATGGCTCACATAAGTAATTAATTACTCTCTCTCTCTCACCCCCCCCTCTCTCTATCTGTCTCTCTCTTTTCCTTTAGTTAAACCAATCATCGGGGGAAAGTCATCTCATATTTAAAAACCCTGCAGTATCAAGGTTAAGGTAAACACTAAACATTTGTAATCATGGGTTTTTAAAGTTGCTTTATAATTGTTTTGTCTTAACTGTCTGCTGTGTCTTATGTGTATCTTATTTTAATATGCTTTAATTTATTTATGTTTAAAAATGTTATGCCTGTGCCTAATGTCAGAACGCAATGTAATATCAGATCAGATTGTTCATCAGGTCTTTTGGCATTTGCAGCAGCTGAAATGCAAATGTGTGTTCTTCTTTCATGTTACAGTTTTATCACTTGTTTCTGTAGCTGCTATTCAGGCTACATGGGCATTAGGATTAAACAACTACTTTATTCCTAATAGAATAATACAGCAAGTGCTCATACAACTGTCATTGTTGGGCACTATGTAATATTTGATTAGTGTGACAGTTGTGGTGTTTGTGCAGCAGAGGTCACAGTATGTTGTGGCTTGTCTCTGAAGGTGAGCTTCCATCTGTACAGCCAGCCATCTCACACTGGTCTGAGCAATTTTACAGGTGCTCATCTGTCGCAGTGTTGAAGCGCCACCATGTCCATCTGTCACATATTGTCCTCCGTTGACACCTCTTTCCTCCTTCTTCTCCTCTTCCTCCTTTTGTATCTGAACCAGTCCATGTTGCAATCAAATATTGCAGTGCTCTGGTATGATAAGTCTGGTGTTTGCACAATAGTATTTCTGTGTAAAAAACAAATTATGATGAACTACACTTTTCAAATTTTTTTTTTTTCAAAATGAATACCCCACAAGAGGATCTCACAAGAACTGCTGGACAATCTAATCCTGCCCATGCCCATCACTGCCTCTGTGTTTTGGCAGTCTTGGGTGACCATACACCCTACTGAACAGTCAATGTGTGTCACTCTTGTCTAGTTTGACATACTTCTCTTCACCATCATGAATACGTCACTTACTACTCAATCATGATGTTTGAGTTTGCATCTCATTTGTGTAATTAAACAACTTTCTTTGACTTTTCATTGCTTTTCCGATTATCTAGTTTAATGAAATAAAATTAAATGCTTCTTTTTTTAATCGCTTTATATTCATTTTGATGCTCGCAGTGTGTGTTTATAAAGTGACATGATACTATTCCTGATTTTTCTTTTTCTAAATTGGGAATTTTTTTAATAGAGCAGTTTTAAGAACTAGGCCAGTGTGCGCATGCACATGTGTGTGTGTGTGTGTGTGTGTGTGTGTGTGTTGGAGGGGTGAATGATTTGTGCGAGAGAACCAAAGAGAGAGTTCCCAAATTTCCTTGTGGAGATCAGACAAATCTATTGATTTATCACTGTTTTGATCTGTCTGTCTATCTATCCATGCATCCATCCATCCTTTCAGCCATCTAGTTGCCATTTAGATATTGCCTAAAAGTTTTGTGGAGGGATCTAACAAAAAAGGTTGAACCTGACAGCAACTAAATACATAATAAGAAATGGCTGTGTTCAGTAACATCACAAATTATTTAACACAATGTTGACAACCCCAAAACATTTAAATATAAGAAAACATTAAAAAACCCAAAACATTTAAATATAAATGTTACAATGAGCATGTAAGGTATACAGTACAAATGGTTTTAGTGGCTTTTTATCTCGTTTTATCTGACCTTGACTTTCAACTTGAAGCCTTTTGGTGTACACATATGCCCATATTTCCCACTTTTACTGACACATTTAAAGATGTAGTGTAATTGCTTTTTCATCCGGCCACTTTGTAAATTGCATAATGTAATGATTTTGTATATGTATTCATACTATAGTAGGCATTGTAAAATCTACTGCTCTGAAGAGACGAGCATGCCGAGCCTCATGTTTGTTTAATCTTCATTATTATTTTTATTTTAGTGCTGGGGAAATGTCCTCTTTGCATGCTTGATCAACCAGTGGAGAAATCCAATATAATTGAGGTTCAAGGTGAATTGCATCCCCGGCATTTCCCATTGACTGAGAGGGAGCGTTCAGATTCAGGAGTAAAATAAACAAACCATGGGAACAATGTATAGGGTTGAATTTGAGGGCATGAAATAAGTATTGACTTGTTCCTTCACGCCAAAGATAAAAAATATGATTTTGGTAATTTGTGTTACTAAAAGAGACAAAAGATTTGCTTTTGGTTACTGTGGTTAAGGTTAGTATTAGGTGTAGGTTTAGTATAAATTAACCACAGTGATCAATATGTTGGAAAGTTCTGACAAGGGCAGTGAGATGAATGTATGTGTATGTGTGCACAAGCATGTGCGCATACGTGTGTGCATGTGTGCATGTGTGCGCGTGCGCGTATGTGTGTGTGCGCGCATGTGGGTGCATGTGCGTGTGGGTGTGTGTCTGTTGAGAGGCGTTGTGGAAGGGAAGGAGAGTATGTTAACAAGAGAGAGAAAGGGACATGCTGCCTCATTCCGAGCTCATTATCATTCTTAATAAGTCTTAAGGAAAGAAGGAGCACTGAGTGTAAATGCAAGGTAATCCTTACACTGCCCAAGGTTAGTGGGGACACAAGCACATATGCTGTGCTTACTAGCAACATGTACAGGAAATGTATAGAATCTCTGGTTTCCATAATGACTTGTGTAAACCTGTTGTGACAGTGATTTAAACATGTTTTAATATAATTCATCCAATTTCATTCTCACCCATGCAACCTCAGTTTTAAATGCACGATTCATTTTTAGACTCATTCTATATGGACAGATGAAAAACGGTTTGCTTGCATCAGAAGTAAAACAGCACTGACTTTTTTGCACCACTTGGAACACCCCTTTGCCCCCTCACACCCTATCCTCCACAAACACACAGTTTGTACTATCCATACTATCAAGTGTCACTGAGGAAGAAAAGAACTATGATATTGTATAATTGACCTGCGTTCTAGCAAGTTTTTTTTTAGCAAACTAGTTAACATTAGGCTAATTAAACTTGTGTGTAAATAATTACTCTTTTAGATTGAACATGTGATCGTCTGCTTTTGGCATGGGAAGTTAAATGATTTTTTTGCTGGATGTTAAAAGGCAATAAAGCTGTGACGAAACTATTGCTACCCAACTGAAAAATATGTATGCTATATATGCCACAATGCTAATCTGACTTGATGTATAATGTTGTTTTAAACTGAAGCTACCAACTAACAACTCCATCTGAGTGTCTTATTTTGGCATAAAGTGTATTTGACTTTTGCAAATCTAACACAGCTATTCTATTGCGTACAATAATTTATATTTCAGTATAGTAACTGGTATAGAAAACAAGAAAGCGGTAAATTTATACAGGTTTGAAATGGGTTTAGTTATATTTACAAATTATCTCTAACTGATGGTTGCACAGATGTTCAGTGGTTCGCATTGCTGTGTCACAGCTCCAAGATCCCTGGTTTGATCCTGACCCCTGGGCTTCAACTGTGTAAAGTTTGAATTTTCTCCCCATGTCTGCGTGGGTTTTCTACAGAATATGATGATTTTAAAATCCCTTTCAACTTATATTTAATTGAATACACTACAAAGACAAGATACTTAATGTTCAAACGGATAAACTCTGAGGTGATGGTGGGTTTCCTTAAATGAACTGCTTGCCTCATTTCCATATGCAGTATTTCTTTTGGATTTACCGCAGGACATTGACTTGCTCATTTAAAAACATTAACCTTACTCTTCTTTAACCTTTCTTCTGTAGAATGACGTGTGCCTAAGGTCATTGTCTTGCTTATTGTCCTGCATTACTGTCCTACAAGTATGTCCCCTGCCTTGCACACACTCATATGACTTGACTTGATTCAGTAAATATGCAGGCATTCTGAAATAGCCTGTTTCAGGGTAAGTTAAACAGTGTGTTTATGCACAGCATCGTGATTAGCCCTCCTCTAGGATAGGGCTACCAGCATGCTGGTAATGTCCCGCTATCAGTCTTTCAGTTTGACCATGGTGCAGTAGGACCCCTCAAGGGGGGAATACTTTAACTGTTCCAACACCTCCCTAGTGAAGACTAAAGTATTTTGGTGTTAAAATGGCTTATGAGAAACAAGAGAGCTGTGAAATTATTTAGGTGCATGGAGATAAACTCAGAGCAGGTGTGTATCACTTACAAGTCTGCTCAAGGGCAGTGCCAGAAGCATGACCATTATAAAATGATTGTTGTTATTGTGATAGTTGTTTTGTGCTTCCCCAGCATCAAGAACACAGAACTGCCGGCTACGTAGATAGAATTGTGGAGAAGGACCTTGTGTCGATTAGGTTTAGTAAAAAGCACAACATGTTTGTGAGCGACTAACTATTGTCTTAAATCCCCCGGTATGTACAGTCATATAGGGGCCCTATCATTTTATATAGTAATAATACTGTGGATGGAAGCCATAGTTCATTGAAGTTGGTTCATATGTTAGATGCACTCAGCAGGAGTGATGTTACCTAAGAGTAGATAGATATTTGTGTAATAGATGGCACATGGTGGAGCATGGAGGAGGTAAATTACTCCATTCATCTGTGGTGTAGGGCTTTTGGACACCGCAGGTCAGTTAGAATCAGTGGTAGGTGTTTTTCCCTCTGTCTGCTTACTGTGAGAGTTCAGTGACGGGAGTGACCGCACAGTAGCACTTGGGTAGAGGCCTATGCCTAGAGGGATGTTCCTACGATGTAGTGAGAAGAACATATGAAAGTACACATTTGTGTGAGAGGGGAAGAGATCTGGCGCAGACAACCAAACGCTCTTACATACCATTTACATTATTTGGGGATGCAGATGCCATTTTGTATAGCTGCTATTCCTCAGCAAATCTGATTCACTCTTCATTGTGTATGGCAGTCTTTGCACTATACAATAGTCACTGTTGTACCAGTACATGCTTTCTGTTTGACTAAGGCAGAAAAGTTCACTAGGTTATTGTGTTATTAGGTACAACTACTAATCAGCCAATCTTATGGAAGAAACTTAGTGCATTTAGGTATATAGACATGATCAGCACAACCGGCTGAAGTTCCCACACACTCACAAAAAATGGACAACAGGAAACGGTATCCATCCTGTTTTTTGTATCAGCAGCCCTGGCTGCTGGTAGTGTAAGTGATATTTTTGGTGCACTGTGAACCCCTTAATACCTATTAAACATGACCCATTCTTCTGATGGCTGCATTCAGCAGGAAAATGCACCTTGTTGCAAAGCTCAAATCATCTTGAACTGGATTCGTGAACTTGACAGTGAGTTCACTGTACTCAGATGGCATCTACAGTCACTAGATCTCAATCCAGAAGAGCACCTTTGCGATACGGTGGAACGGGAGATTTGCATTATGGATGTGCACCTGACAAATCAGCAGAAACTGTGTTAGGCTGTCATGTCAATATGGACCAAAATCTCTTGAGAAAATTGTACCTAGCTTACCTTTTACCTTTGCTTACCTTTTAAATATATCCTGTCTGCTGTGCTCTGCTATGCTGTGTGGAGAACCTGATCAGTGTGGAAACTCAGCATGAATGAGCACATGCATAGTGTCAAGTATTAAGTTTATTTTGTCAAGAATTTATCATGATTTTTGTCAATATTTGATAAAATAAAAAACTGTCTCAAATTGCTTATATCTACGTTTTCCTTAACGTTTTAATACAAAGAATCGACGCAGTTCTGAAGGCCAAAGGGGATCCAACACAGTACTAGCAAGGTGTGCTCAATAAAGTGAGTACATTTTAAATAAAAACAGTGTCACGGCCCGCGTATGAAGCAGAGAATGATGGCAGGGTAGCTTCAAGTGAGACTTTATGATAAAAGCTTACACAGGTGCAGGATAAAGATGACTGGTAGATGAGGACAGTGGGCGTGCATGGACATCCAACGGCTGAAGAAGGCCGGCGTTACGGTCGCCCGGTCGGTACATGAAGGAGAAGAGGAAGGACGTGCAGGAGGAGAAAGTAAGCCTTGTACTGAAGGCAAGCAATTGATCCTGGTCTTCCTTGCGGGGCTGAGAGAGCACTGGGGTGAGGAGGCGCCACATCACAATAATGAGAGCTGCCTTATTCAAACTGCTGGCCACTGCAGGGTTCAAAACTTGCTTATGGACTACAGAATGAAAAGTGAAATGTAGGTAAGGCTGTATTATAGCTTACAAAGATGCAGGATAAAGATGAGAATGATAGATGACGTGAGGACAAGACGAGAGGTGCAGAAGTAGTAAAGGATAACACAAAGAGAAACCAATGTAACGCAAGTGTAGTGCTTGGCAAAACAAAAGACTTTGTGCTGAGCGTGGAGTGAGTGAGTGAGCACTTCCATGAGTGACGTGAAGGGTGTGTCCCAAACCACGTGTGCCTGAAGGGTGCAAGTAAGGTGACGTGAACCCAGAAGGGATTGATGCACAGCTAATGATGGGACAGAGAGGTGCTGGATGAGGGGTGCGTGACAGACACAGTAGTTTATATGAATGGAGCGCAGCAGGTCTGGCCAGGTCCTGCCCTTCTGGGTGGCTCCCTGTCAAAACATCTGTTGATAGAGCCTTTGTCATAAGGATTGCCCCAGGGGATTCCCATGAAAATGAAAGTTTATGCCATTTCAGTGACGTAATGCTGCTGTTCAGCTGCCAGTAACTGTGATATATTGACGTAGATTGTGCATATAGTTGAGATGAAGATATAAAACACATTTTGCAAAATACTTCATTCTCAGACAAAATAACAACCTAATATTAGCTTAGTCCAATTGTTTTTGTATAGACCCACCTGTGGTTTTAGTAAAAGCTTCAAATGGGGAGCTGTGTTCATGCGACATGCCTTGTAGTAGACAGCCCATATATATTTCATAATAGAAGGATTAGTGCATACATGAATACATCAATGTCTGGACTCAGGGTTCTGTACCTCAGTTCATCTTTTTCCTACAGTGCATCCTGGTGACATCACTTCCACAGGTTAATAGTGCACACATACCTGACTGTACCTGTGATGAAAAAGTAATTGAACTCATTGAATGAGACAACCTTCTTCCATTGCTTCAAGGTTCAGTTCTGACACTGTGCTCATTAAAATGTGCTTTATGTGGTGGACAGGGATTAGCATGGTGAGCACTCTGAATGATCTACAAGCCCAATTCCAATGTTGGGACGTTGTGTAAAACATGCATAAAAACAGAATACAATAAATTGCAAATCCTTTTAAACCCATATTCAATTGAATACCCTACAAAGACAAAAACAGATTAACTTTATTTATTTTTTTGCAAATTCACTCATTTTGAATTTGATGCCTGCAACACGTTCCAAACAAGTTGGGAGAGGGGCATGTTTACCACTATGTTAAATTATCTTTCCTTTTAGTAACACTCAATAAGTTTTTGGGAACTGAATACACTAATTGTTGAAGCTTTGTAGGTGGAATTTTTGCTTTTTTGTTTTTGCTTGATGTACAACTTTTGCTCAACAGTCCGGGGTCTCCATTGTTGTATTTTGAGCCTTATAGTGCAACACATATTCCCAATGGGAGACAGGTCTGGACTGCAGGCAGGCTTTTTACTATGAAGCCACTGTGCTGTGACTTTACATTGTCTGCCTGAAATTAGCAGGGGTCTCCCTAAAAAAGACGTTGCTCGAATGGCAAATACCCCCTGAAATACACTCAGAAATGCTGCCGTTTTAACTTTGTGCAGATAACAATCCGAACATGCCATGACACGACATTCATGATTTCCAAAAACAATTTGAAATGTGGACTCGTCAGACCACAGGACACTTTCCAGTCCATCTCAGATGAGCTCAGGCCCAAAGAAGCCAGCAGTATTTCTGGCTGTTGTTGATATATGGCTTTCACTTTGCATGGTTTGCAAAGAGTTTCTTGCACTTGTAGATGGAGTGATAAACTGTGTTCACTAACAATGGTTTTCTGAAGTGTTCCAGAGCCCATGTGCGTGACAGAATGATGTCGGTTTTTAATGCATTGCCACCTGAGGGATCAAAGGGCATTCAATGTTGGTTTGTCAGACTTGCCACTTACTTAAAGAGATTTCTCCAGATTCTCTGAATATTTTGATGATATTATGGACTGTAGATGATGAAATCCCTAAATATCTTGCAATTGCACTATGAGAAACGTTGTGAACTGCTGGAATATTTGCTTATGCAGTTATTCACAAAGTGTTGACCCTCACCCCATCCTTGCTTGTGAATTACTAAGCCTTTCGGAGATGCTCTCTTTATACACAATCATGACACTCAGCTGTTTCCAACCTGTTCACCTATGCCAAAAAGGTGTTTCTTTCTCAGGCTGAATATTTGCAAAAACAATCAGGTTTTTTTCTTGTCTTTGTAGTGTATTAAATTGAATATTGGTTGAAAAGGATTTGCAAAACATCGTATTCTGTTTTTTTTTTTAAAATGTTTTACGCAACCTCCTGACTGCAACGTTAAAAAAACAAATTAAATGAAATTAGTAATAAATTACCAAATACACTTTAAATATTATTAATATAATATTTATATATTAGCAAATGTTTTGGATGACTGATGGTTTTGTACTATTAACCAGTACATGATAAATATTTACATTTAACTTTTCATATAATTATTTTTTTGTTCTATGTGTTAAATTTCACAAAAAAGACAAAAATTAACAAAACCAAAAAATTCAGATACACTACTTAGATTAGGGGATATTTCAAAATGAATATGAAACAATTTTTTAAAAAGGCATTTTATTTTATTTCCCTAAACAAGATCATCAGAAAAGCAAATAAAGGTAAAAGAAAGTTGTTCGAGTACACAAATAAGATTCAATTACTCAATTACTGTGATTCAGTAGTAAGGGACATATTTATGGGGGTGAGCAGAAGTATGTTAAACTGGACGAGAGTGCCAGACATTGATTGCTTAGTAGGGTGTATGATCACCCGAAACTGCTTAAACACAGTGACAGTGAAGGGGCTTAGGATTACGATTAGCTTGTCCAGCAGTTCTTGTGGGGTCCTTTTCGTATTCATTTTTGTATTATATGTATTATATGCATCATGTATTATAATAAGGCTATCAATTAATGTGCCTCTAATGCACTTACTTTTCTTAAACAAAATAAATATGAACAAATAGGTTACTTTATATTTTTCAGAAATAGAAGTGCATCAAATGTTGTTAAAGTATTTGTCTTAAAGTATATGCAAAGCTTCTATAGCTTTTGAACCTGATATTACTGATCCAATGCAGCATTTTGGCATATCAGCTAGCTTTCGTTCCAAACCACTGCAGTAACCAGGATTAGATCCATGCATACAGTTGCTCTTCTTTAATGTGAAAAGTGGCAAAGGTTTGTTCATACCAGATCTTGGGATATGACATTGATTCCAAAGCTCATATTTGAAGGCTTAGAGAAATTAGTACCTTTTTGTGAAATTGAAAATTGTAAAATCATTGTTTATAAACTTTGATAATCAAATTTTGCACAAACTGTCATTGCATTCACAATGGTGGTTGGTAAGATTACATCATAGCAGGCACCTGTAGGAGCATCTTTTTTTCCTTCTTCTCACCTGGTTCAGCTCTGGATGGCAAGCTGCTGCCTTTTGTCCCCTGGGGGTGAGCTGGGTGGCGCAGAGCCATCACCATGGTGATCAGAGGCTAGAAGCTGCACAAAGCAGTCCATTGTGGCTGTCGTTAGTTGAGGTGAGAGGAACATAATGTCACAGCAACAGAACTTTTTAAAATAATTTTTCACTCGAATGTTCCAGTTTTTTAACCTTTGATTCATCTGTCCTGCGATTTTGACTAAGTAATTTGTTTATGATATTTCTTAATTGAGTCTTTTTTTCTTTATTTAGGTAAATTTTTTTGGCAAGGCAAAATCCAATCATAGACAAGTCCATCACAGGGCACATGTATAATCAGACAAAATCACTCACACTGGGACGTGACTGACCTAACGCTTGTCTTTGGGATGTGGGAGAAAACTGCAGTACCAAAAGAAAACCCACCTGGGCATGGGGAGAACATGCAGACTTCACACTGGTTGTGATCGTACTGGATATCGTACTCCGGAGCTGTGAGGAAACATCATTATTTGTGCCACTGTGTCTGCCCATTATTATTATTTATATATACTCAAAAAACATTTTTACTCTGCTTTTCCTTCCCAGGGTATTAATATTATAATTATTATTGTCCTGGAACCTTGTAGTGATGAGCTGTTGGCTAAATGTCTACATTGCCTGTGATCTACAGTATATTTGTAAGGTATTTTGTAAAAATGGCTTCTATTAAATATTCCATTTACTTATATTTGCTTGTCTGGGGTACTCATACTTAGTTTCTGTATCGGGGAAGTTCATCTGCATTGGGCCAATAAGACCAAGGTTGCATTTGGTCACCGAGTGTTCTTTACAGTGAAAGATGTGGACATAAAGCAGCATTGCTATGCACATTATCAGTGACCTTGGGTTTAAGTTCAGAAAAGTAGAACATTAATTCCTGTCCCAGCACCTTACTGTCACAAACACTTCACTAAGCATATGACAGACAATTTAGTCGTTCCTGTAAAGTAACGTATTCTGCACTGGTGTGTATCACAGCTTGCATTGTGTAGTGCTGAGCCGTGAAGGAGTGTTTATTTTATGGTAATTGATGCCAGCATGCTAGGTGGCATACGGTGGGGTGTGACAGGCAGGGCGTGAGGGCCGTTGCCATGGGGCAGGTCAGGAAAGGGGCTGCTCCTCCTCTGAACCAGAGAAGTGTGGAGGCCATGCTGCCTGACAGGCTCAGTGTTGAGTTTGGCCTCTGGTGCAAATGGCGACCCTGTTTTGCCGAGTGCTGCCCCACCATCTTCACGTACCCAACACATAATGCCATCAGTGTGTCAACTACTTCTACTGACACATCTGCTTTGGCCTTCTCTTATCATCTGTCAGTTTCATTTTTGCTGCTATTGTCTGCTTTAGCGAGAAGAAGGCAGCTTTATTCATCTCTGCCTCTTTTTCTTTCTTACGTTCATATTCAACTTTTTCCCCTCAGCACGCATGACATTTTGTATGATGCCAAAGCATGCATATTCTGCCAATACCTAGTCTTTAAACTTAGATATAATATATCATAACGTGCTCTGATATTTGGTGAAGTTCAATGGAACATCAAGATAACATGTACACACACTGCTATTTCATTAGGTATACCTGTTCTTACTTCTCGTTGGATCATTTGGCAAAAACTCAATGCTTTTAGTTAACTGGACATGAGCCCTACAGAATTATAAATCCAGGTTCTTCTAATTTATTTTTGTTTAGAAAGCCAATTAAGTGTCTAATTTGACCAAAGAGTTTCTGTATGAGGAAATATTTTGCCTGTAGCTTTAAGACTGCTTTGTTTACAGTTATAACACTAGCAGGTGTAAAATTGTGGGTATTGTGCAGAATAATATTGGCTTAGCCCTAGGGATAGGACTGTGAACTCCTTATGCATTTAAACCTTTAGTCACGCAACTCTGGTGGCTCAGTGGAAGAGCCACCTGCTGAAAATGACAGCTCCTGAGGTTCTAGCTTTAATTTCTGGGCAGGGCTTGTAATGTGGTCGAGTGGTCCATTTCCAAAATGCTCTGCTTTTGAATATATGTTTAGGTTCTAGAAACCCATGGCAAAGCCACTTACTTGTAAAAAATAAATGTATTGGTTGTTCTTAGAACCCAGCCTTGCGAAACGGAATGCTCTCTTTTACATTCTTCAACAATTAGGCAATTCTTAACTGATTAGGCAGACTTACCGCACTCTTTTCACCTCTTCACAGCTTTCAACCATCAACAGAAACATCTAAAGGGAAAACCCTGGGCAAAACTTATTTGTTGTTGTGGGGTGTGCAGGTGCCTCTTTACTGTAGGTCACAGTCTCAGTCAGTTTTCTGAAGTGGGATTAAAGAAGTTTTAGTTTATTCAATCATGCCATGTCATATTGCGTTTACTGTGCCACCCAGGAATACTGTGCTTTTGGTTTATTTAGTTTTTATCTGTTTCATGTTCTGTTGTCAGTTCCCTTTGGATTAGTACAGAGTCTCAGAAGCAGTACGGCTTTGAAAGCATTGGTCATTCTGCAATGCATCATGGACATTTTTACAAAGATCTTTCTTTATGTAGAAATGGTAATTATTTTGTTTTGCCCCATTAGAGTGCTTCTTCACTTGGTGGCAATTTGGCAGCTAATCAAATTGCATTTTAAATGGAGCCGCTTAAAGACAGTTGCAGACTGCTCTCGGGAAGGCACAAATTAAGTCAAAATAAGGTGCTGTTTGGAGAGAGGAACAATAAACAACAATCCACATTGCAATTGTCTTATGTGCTTAAGTGAACAGTCAACTTACAGTATGTGATTTGCTGCCTTAATTAGTTAAAAGGTACACAGGTATACAATGTGAGCCCACTGTTTGTTGAGAGAGATGACAAAACTGTATTCCTTTTAATTATATTGGCACTATTGAATATAAATAATTGAAGGAAAAGACACAATCTATCAAAATGAAAGCTGAGAGACTGGCATAAGAAGGTGACAATGCGTAAATGATTCATCACGTCTACTTTAAGATTAAAGCCTGTTTGAAACAAAAAAGTAGTTCAACAATGTAAATTTGCACAATAAATGTGACAATATTAAGAATCTGTGAGTGACAAGGTATGTCAATATGTTGACATAGGTCAAGAGATCCCCACTTCAATTATCTCTGGACTGTGGATTTTGTATGTTCTTCCTGGATATGGATTCACCATTCTAAATCACTCTACAGTCAACCATCAACATAGGCTACAAAGTGTTATTCTAAACAATTTAGAAATTATATTACAAGACTCCCAGTATCTCTTAGAAATCCCAATCACGAAACTAGAAAACTAGATGAAAAAGAAAAAAAAAATTAAGAAAGAAAGCAGACGTGATGAAAATCGAAGTAAACTGATAAGGCAAGATGAAACGTGTAAAAGTCCTCAGTTGGCTGTACTTAAATTATTAACTCTCATCACTGATCATATTTAAATGATACACACCCAAATTGACTGACAACATAAACCAGAACAAAAATAAAGTATTTGCATGCTTAATAGATTTCCAAACCATGTTTGATTGTATTTGGCACAAAGGTCCTGTTTTACAACGTTCTGGAAAGTGGTGTACAGGGGTGAAACATGAACTTTTAAAATCATTGTTTAGACCAAACACAAGTGTGGTATAAAACATGCAACCAAAAAACTAAATGTTTTTCTCAGGAGTGCAGATTGAGATATTATTTATTAAATATATATTATATATATATATTTTATTTTAGAATTTAAAAAATAGGTCACGTCTGCATCCAATGATTTGACAGGTAGGACATCCTACAAATTAAACAATTTTTTTTCTTCGTACAAATATCAGTCCCATTCCATTTGAAATCATACATATAAGTGATGAAAATTGTCACTCTATATGGTAAAGAGGTGTGCAGAATTTTTATTAATGAGAAAAACATGCGGCTGAAATCACACACAGACTTGCAAGTTAACGCGTAGTTAAACATTATCTATTATCTAAGTACAGTCAAATCCACTTGTACCATATCAAAGCCCTGCAGTGAAAAGAGCTGAGTGAAATGCAGAGTGTCTTCATTGCATTCAGCTGGTCTTGATCCTTAAGTCCCTAACATACATTACCACTACAGAACCTCAGGCCCAGCCCAACCTCAGAACACCTGTGTCTACCAAATTACAAAGAAAGCCACCTTAGCTACTTGAAGAACCACACCCTATCCCAGAGTAAGATGTAGTTCTGCCTGGCCTCAAGCAGACAGTAAACTGTAGCAGAGTATGTAAGCCCATTGACTGAGACCAATTGTAGAACCATGCTGACATGGTAGATACTTAGTGCTGATCATTGAGATGAGGCAGTAAAAGAAATCATGACTTTATTTTAGGCAGGTAATGTGCACACTACATCATTAATACATTGAAGACAAAGCTGCATTTAGTGAACACACACACACACACATATACAGACTTCTACTTTATCTTAATTCTATTTGGCTGCTACACTGCTCAGAAAACTTTTATTTTAAGATGAATATGAAGTGATGAAAAATGAAGCATTTGATTTTATTTCATTAAACTAGATCATCAAATCAGCAAATGAAAACTCAAAGAAAATGATGTAATTACACAAATGAGATGCAAACTCAATTATCATGATTGAGTAGTAAGTGACATATTTATGGGAGTGAACAGAAGCATGTTAAACTGGATGAGAGTCTCCTGTGTGGGGGGGGGGGGGGGCACTGTTCCCCTGCCCCACTGTTCAGTGGGTGTATGGTCACCAAAGACTACCAAAACAGTGATGAGGCATGGACATTATTAGATTGTCCAGCAGTTCTTGTGGGATCCTCTACGTATTCACTTTGAAATATAATATAATTTTTGTGTCTTTATATATAGTATTTGTATTTGGTGTTTCTTTTTTATATGTTTGGTTTAAATATTATATTTAACATCATATAGATACACAAAGATACAAAGATCTAAGAATTTTCGTGATAAACATAAGGAATTTCTTTTTTATTAGTCACTGTAACAAGCTTACGGTTTGGGTTAGGGTGTAGGTGTAGCATTAACTGCTTACAGTAATATTACATCAGTGGAAAATCCCCAAAATGGTATGTTTACTGTCACTCTCAACCTCTCTCTTTCTCGCGCTCTGTCTCTCTCTCTCTCTCTCTCTCTCTCTCTCTCTCGCTCTCTCTCTCTCTGTGTCTCTGTCTCTGTGTGT
>JAUZST010000599.1:0-21960 GCA_034779995.1 Parotocinclus haroldoi
GGTAACACCATTCTGGTATTGCTGCACTATCTTTCTGTGCAACAATGGTGGAATTGGTGATCCTCTTACCATCTTGGTTTCTGAGAGACACTGACACTCTGAGAAGCTCTTTTTATACCCAATCATGTTGTCAATTGACTTAATTAATGTTAATTGGTCTTCCAGCTGTTTGTTATATGCTCAGTTTCCTTTTTCCAGCCACTTATTGCTACTTGTCACACTTTTTTGGGCTTTGTTGACACTGAAATTTTGAAGTAACATTTTTTCTTTAAATTGTTACATTTACTCAACTTTTGATCTGTCATCTATGTTTCATTACGAATAAAATATTGACATTTGCCATCTCCACATCATTGCATTCAGTTTTCATTCACAATTTGTTTAGTGTCCCAATTTTTTTGGAATTCGCTTTGTGCACTTTAGTTTCATTCTTGAATTTCAAAGGGAATTTGGCTTGTGATGCACAAGATATACAAAACAATCATTATGTTAATTGTAATTGATATAGTGTGGGCTTTTTCTTCAAATTTTTTGCACATTTTCCCTGGTCTCAGTAGTAGGGGCTCCGGTACCTCTTTCTGGATAATACATTTACATTTAGCAGAGGAAGTTTAGTTTGGCAGAAGTGTGTAGTATAAACCCTGGAGCTTCTGGTCAATTATCCAGTAGCTCAACTGCATTGCCACTATGGTCAATGCAGGGATACAGGACACACACATAATCATACATTGGATAATATTGGGGTTGCTATTGCAATGTTAGGGAATTTTCCCCCAGTGTCCCCCAAACCCGCAGACACACATGCATGTGATTTATGAGGTGGCCAGAGGGACCTAAACCCAGGGTCTTGACTGCTGCACCAAGAGACCTGATGTAAACTGTATTTAATGTATAATATTTCATACACTAGGTTTCTGGTGCAATAACTAGAAATGGTAATAATTATCTTAGTACTATTTACACATATCAAAAAACATGACCATCTATGCCCATGTGTAATATAATACCTTTTATAGACCCAATATACTATCACAACATTAAATGCTCATCATAATGAATGAAATCCAGAAAAAAAACTGAGCATTTAATGTCTTTCAATTTACAAATGTATTTTTTAATTAACATTTTTGATGTATGCTTGTAGAGTGATGTGATTGTTAATGAGGACACATATGGTCAAGATTAATCAGCTATTGGCTCTACTGTGATAGCTTAAAGATTTCTTCATAGCTAAGTGGATTCAGTCGGGTGAAAATGACATTGCACATGTCAGTTCTTTCACTTGACTCATGCAGTCACTTACAAAAACATGCTGTCCATTATGCACCATTGATTAGACTACGTTGGCAGGATTTAAAATAGATTTTTTTCTGATTTGGTAAATGAAGCAGCTGTGTTTGTACTTTGTGATTTTCACAAGCACAGTACAATGTGTTTTTTTTACCGTTTACATACAAACTTTTTTTTTTTTCATTTTAACACTTGAATATGTCTGACTATGGTGCTTAAGTGGTTAAGGCACTGATCTGTGGGAAACAAAGTCCAGCGTTCAAATCCCTCTGTAAAGCTGACACTTTTGAGTCTTTGTGCAATGCCCTCAACCCACATTTGTTTGGATTGTAAGGTTGTACCAGCAAAGCAAATTACTAAATACAAAAATAAATATGAATTATATGTATCAGTGTCACTGGACTAAAGTGGCACCAATTAGAATGGTCGAACATCAAATCCTTTTTTTTATGGCAAACCTATGGCAAAGAAAACAAAAAGGTGCACAAGATAATATTCAGTACTGTACACAAGTCTTAGACATTCTATATATGTGTATTTTAATTTATACTCTGTTTATTATTCAGTTAAATTTTAGCCGCCATTGCACTTTGTATTTACAGTCCATCCGTTTTTCTGCATAATTGTTAGTCCCCTTTACTCTGTTCTGTAAGGGTGTACTCACATTAGGTGTTCTGTTTCACACCTGCTCCATATCGTGCCTGGATGTGGTATGCTGAACTGCGCTCAAGCACGCTTCAAGGGGTGGGGTTCACAGGTGAGGTTCACTTGAACCAGGGCATGGCACGCATGTAGCATGGCACGCATTGCTAATTGTGCCTAAGTGTAAAACACAGTGTCAGCTGCCTTTGTAAAAATCTTATACATGCAGCATGAGAACCCGAAAATCAGTGTGTTGCATAATCTATACAGGCTTCTGAGTGCACTGTGTTTGAGGGCAAGCAAAAGTAGAAACAATGCAATAAAAAGTACAACTATTAAGTTCGTTGTTCAGAGTGAACACGTCTTTAAAGTAATTTGATTTTAAAAAAGTGTATTTGAGCACATTGCTTTTGAAGTGCAAGGTGAATGCAAGTTGTAGTGGATTATTCTCATTTACAGTGACATTGATGTGGTGGTGGTGTGGTAGTTTATGCTGATACGATCATATCAAACACAGCAGTCCTGCTGGAGTTTTAAAAAAAAGTGTTCTTACACTGTCCAATTTATTAGAGACTTCTAATGTAGATTATTGCGCCACATTGTAAAGTCAGCAGCTCATTTGTTGCTGTACAGTTTGTGTTAGACATCCTCTAATCCAACAGTGCACACAGGATGCTGCCTACAGGATGCAAATGACAGTGAGGTGGTTTATAACGCAAACAGCATTGCTGCATCTGATCCACTTATATTAGTGGAACACTAAACACACCACCATCCAGTCAGTGTCACTGCGGTGCTGATAATGATCCATTACCCAAATACATGTAGTTCCAGATCTATGGTGATCCTCTGGGGATCCCGACCATTAGAGAATAGGGAAAGGAGACTAACAAAGTATGTAGAGAAACAGATGGACTATAGTCTATTTTTGTAGTCTGTAAAGGGCAGTGACCACTAAAACTTAAATAAAGAATAAGCAGAATATAATGTGAAAGATATAGATTGTCTAAGACTTCTGCACAATATTGTACTTGTGTGGAAATCTAAATGCTCCTCAGCCCCCAATTCCAACCCTGTAAACAACATTTTGATTATCAGCTTAATGATCTCCTGACCTAGTTTTATCAATGACAAAGTGAGAACGTTTACTCATGATTAACAGGAAGACCTATTGCTATTTAGTCAGATCTGCTTTTATTGTTCCATTTGCACATTTCGGACAGACTGATCGTTATTAATTAGGGTCACCCCTCTGAATGAGGTGAACAAGAAGCCCCTACAGCAATATGAAGGACACCGAAGCCAAGCTGTCATTGCCTCAGCAAGGCATTTAGCATGGTGAAGTATTGGCATAATCTAAAAGCTGCATTAGAATTAAAGAACCAGAGTCATAAACACTCTTATCAGAGCTGTAAACGGCTCACTGGGTTTATGTGGAGCCCTGTTTTTTAATGCTCTGCTAATGCATTTACAAGTGGTCCTTAATGACCATGCTAGTCAATAGAGAATGCTAGCTAGTTTAAATGTCCCTTAGAGGCAAGAGGTACCTTCAATTTTATTTCATTGCAGATGTTAAGAACCCAAGATATTTAAGATTTTGTCTCATCAACTTCATTTCATTTTTTAATAAACAGCCATTGTTGCAAAGTTGGAATGGTAAAGTTTTTACTAAATTGTAAAGGTGTCAATCCTTTTCACAGCACTCAAAGTATGTTTTGGTACTTAGGATACCAAATGATGAAGTGTTTGATGTTACATCATGTTACATTCATGCTACAAAAATGTTTGAAGTTGTGAAATATCTGCTGATATCTGTAAACAACCCTGTTGAGGGCCATAAATAAATAATTAATAGACGCGTAAATGCTCATTACTGGGTGACAGCAGATTCATTCGATAATACACAAGATAACAGTTTGAATTTGTTGTTTTATAGTAAACTACTTAATATAATGACTAGATTTCACTAAACTACGCATAACATCATGGCACATATCCAGCAAAGACACAAATAATTCTGCTGAAGCTTTTATTTTCCACTTGCTTTGTAGTGCTATTTTGATACTTAAACTATATCTTTAGGATCAAATAGGAGCAAGGACAAAATGTTATTGATTTCATATAACATGATCAAAAAAGTAAAAAAATATATATATATGCAATTACATATCTGAATCATCTGAATCATCTCAATTTCTTGAATGTCTTCATGTCTTGAATGTGATATTGATTCATATATAACATATCTTGCATAGAGTACAAACTGTCTTCTACACACAGTCATCAAATTAGACTGCATCGTGAAAAGAAATCCTGATTGTTCAGCTTTTAAATGAAATGATGCACTATGAGTGAATCTTAAAGTAGCTAAATGAGCTGATTATGTGAGCTCAAATAAGAACTTAGCATCATTATTCTGCACAGATGTGACAACATGTTGAAACACTCAACCAGTAAATGTTCTTTTGCTATACAAAAGTGGTTTAAAAGGGCAGAAAGGTGAGATATGGATAACAGCAAGTTGGTTTGACTCACAAGACGTTGGTGAGGAAAGAGCAACCCATATAGTAACATCATGCCATGACAAGGTTTAGGGGAAGATAGGTGGAAGCTGGTCCTCAAAGAAGTACATAGATTAGTCAAGAAGAGGTGAATGAATAAATGAATAGATGTTTTTGCAAATTGTCAGGACTGGATGCGAGCAAAGACAGAGAATCTCTGAGTTGAACTATGAAGTATTGAGCCCCCTTTTCTTGGTCTAGACAACCTGTGACATTCTACTGAACCCATCTAACCTGCATACTTTTTGCAAAACATGATTATTTTCTGCCTTTCCAAGGTTGAAAATCGGTGCATTTATGAGATGACATTGGAGGCTGCCACATCAATGTTGTTGAATTATAAAATACATTTAGCAAATTACACAATGATGTTTCATATAATATACATGCATAAATGGTTAAAAAATGAATGAATGAATAAACCCAGGGTGAAAACGAAAACCTGAAAAATTAATAAATTGGTTCTATTTAAAACAGATGCAGTTGGTGCTATGCATCTTGTCTTAAAATAGTTCATAGAAAAATACGAGCAATCATATTTTCATACCATAAGGTGGTGCTGCAGTCACACGCCAACATATCAAGTTTTCTGATTTTTGATTTAACGAATATGTTTTTCGATTTGCACACCTTTAAGTGCAAAGGTTGGCACACCCTTTGAACAAAATTTAAAAGAAAAAAAAATCAAATTTTGCAGATTGATTATATTAAGTTTTTACTTTATAAACATAGACTATTGTGAAAAAATCAGTTTATATTCTGCCAAGTCTTTACTTAAGTTTTGGAAGACACTGCACTTTGTAGTTCTGCAATTAATTTTGTAATTTTGTAGTGCTTCTGTTTCTCTACATGCTTTGCTAGTCCCTGCTATTCTGTTCTCTAATAATTAGGACCCTCACAGGACCACCACAGATCACACTATGCTGCTCACACAAAATATGGGATAATTCAAAATTAAATTTCCCCTATTGAAATACCTTCTAATTATTGTGAGTCGTATATTTAGGTGGGAAACACTCTCAGCACTGCAGTGACACCAACATTAGGGTGGCGTGTTAGCATGTGTTGAGCTGGTGTGATTGGATCAAACACAGCAGTTCCACTGAAGTTTTCCACTATTCACTCACTGTCCATTTATCGTTCTCTAATCCTTCATCAGTGCTCACGTGATGCTGCTTACAGGATGCTGGTGGCTGAACACTTTTGGCTGGTGGCTTATTTTCAGTCCAGAAGTGACACTGAGGTATATAAAACTCCAGAAGCACTGCAGTGTTTGATCCACTCAACCACCACATCTATGGTGATCCACAATGCAAAATTTGAGCTCTTATGATCAGAGTAATGAGAACTAACAAAGTATGTAGAGAAGGTTGTAAGATACTAGACCTGTTGGGTCCTTAAGCAAGACCATTAACCCACAATTGGATGGATTACAGTCTGTATTTGTAGAACTACAAAGCACAGAGATCACTAAAACCTCAATAAAGACTAAGCAGAACATAAAATAAAAAACTGTACTGTACTGTACTGTTTCTACTGTATTGCTATTGTTTTTCAGGAACGCTTTACTATAACGGTGCATGAATTAACATTAATTCATGCAGTATTCCATGAGTGAGTAATCATTAATTCATACACATAATACATCATAAGTCATCATACTGATGCAATATATACATTAATTCCGTAATTAAGGTGCAACATGAATGTTAAGAATGAGTTTCTTCTTTATGAGTTAATGATGTATGTAATGTAGTCTTTCCAGATATCTGTTCTCTATTTGATGATAACTAAGAATACAAAATTACATGTTAGTAAAGATTTGTATGTATTCGACATACTAATAATACATTTTCATATTTATCTTTTACATTCTGTATATACATGGTTTTATTCTATTGCTAAAGGATTTTGTCAGAAACCAAAGCTTATTTTAGACAATGGCATTATTGGCTTATTGGCATTATTGGCTTATTTTAGACATTAGTTTGGTTACGAGCAAGCATTTGCAGTATTGTCTCAGTTATTACTTCAATTTAAGCACAAAATTGTTTTACATGTTCATGTTCTAATGACATTTATAACAATTGTTATAACAATTGTTGACTGTTTGTACCTTCTTAGCACTTGATAGCATAGGTTGTGCTTTGGTCCTGACAGTATCAGCTGCTCTAAGGATTATGAACTGTGTTTGATGTTTCCATCCTTCAGCAACTTATATGAGTCAGTAGTTCCACAGTGCGCGGAAGCAGACTTAATGTCATTAATATGGGACATGTCCCACCAAGACTCATTGAAAGTTCAGGGTGTCCTGGTGGGAGCAACTCTTTATTCCAACTGTCTCAGGAGACATTGTCCCAGGATAAAGATCTGAGCAGAAAGTGAGGTCAACTATAAGCAAATATCCCACAATAATGGCTCAAAGTGGATTTTATGTTTCACAAAGCATCAGCTTTATCCCAGACAAAAAAGCTCATAAAGCTCACACTTTATTCTTTGAGGTTTTATAATGTTAATTATGAAGCGGAGTTGGAAGTCCAGACAGACTGCTTTTCTGCCTCTGTAGTATTATATACTATATATAAATTTGGGGATATTTCAAAATAAAATATGCTCTAAAGAAAAATCCCCTAATTTGTGTAAGCAGTGTATACAGCTGTTTATACCATGACAAGCATTATTGATGCTGACACAAGGCATTAATTAATTTTGTACTATAGCAAATGTTTTGATTTAAAATAAAACTGCAATCTGGAAGGTAAATCCCTTAATGTGATACATATTTCAATGTGCTTATTTTAATGATCTATTTATCCTGTGGTTGCAATACAAGTCTTCTTTACAGATGGTCAATGTATGGTCAAAGTGATTATTGCCCTTGTTGTAAACACTCGGCAAAAGAGGATCACAAGTTATGGTTTGTACTAGCATACCATGAGGTTTTGTATACTAGGAAGAATACAAAGCACATTTCCAAGTCGCTCTGGATAAGTGCATCTGCACAATGCTGTAAATGTAAATGTATCATTTAACATATCCCATGTCTATTCAAGAATTAATAAACAAAGGCAGAGATACATCCTGGACAGGAACAGTTCATCACAGTTCAGCGATAACTGCACCTGACCGTCATGTTCCAAGTCCGGTCCGTAATTCAAATCCTTGTCCTCAGGAATTGGTGAGTTTCAGGAGCTAGAATGTATTAAATACTTTGTAATAATTTAACAACATTATTTTCTTGATGTATTTTCTGGTTTGCTGCGTGGCAACAGTGAGCAAGCCCCTTAGCCCACAAATGTGTTTTTTGTATCAGTTGTAGATTGCTGTAAATAAGGTCATTTGCTACATTCTGTAAATGGAAATTAATACACGTGTTTAAGACGGTGTCTAAAATTGTTTAAGACTGTTCTCTGTGAGATAACAGTGCTATCATATGTTGAATGTAGTGAGTAGTGATTAGGCATATTACAAAACTGTGAAAATGTGATAAACAACGTAAAGAAATTACTACTGTGGAATAGTGCCAAATTAACTATCAGATTAATTTTGATAGCTGTAATTGTACATTTATAGGATAATTTTGGTAAGGGAACAACTGTTTATAGCTACTATAAATTGACTGATAGCAGGTACTAACTTGCATTACATGTTTGTAGTAGGCCTACCCATAACTGCAATGTCAAATGTTTCATTCACAGTATTTATAGTATTGTACATAGTTCTGATACATAGATCAAACTTGCATAAGATCAAATATGTAAATTATTAATCACATAAACTGAGCTCACATTTTGTTTCGACCAGATTAATTAAAACAATGACCTGTGTTTTTTTTATTCCTCCAATATTATTACAGTTGTCAGATGTGTATACTTGTGATCTTATGTGTGTGTGTGTGTGTCCACGTTCGTAATGTGTTCCTCTCATTAGTCGTGCAGGGTGTGTGAGCGACCCTCTCTCTGGGCCTGTTGCTGTTTGTGAGGGCTGTGGCAGTGCTAGGGGAGCTGCTGAAATGACAGGACATGCCAACAAATTGCATCACTTCTGCCTCAGTGGCTGAGGACAAAGTAGCGCCATATGCCCAAAGCCGGCGATGAATGGGGCTCATTTCCATGGCCACCTCAGCCCCCAGCACCCCTTTCGTCAGCCCCTGAGACTACTGGGTCTCATTGCCTCACACTGATGAACTGCTGGTTGCAATATGTTTGTACATGCAAAACATTTCTTTGTGTATCTGCCCCATGCAAGCATTAATTGGAAAATCTGTTTTGGATCCATTCAAGACCACCGTGAGATTTTGGAGTCTTTTACAGATATGTATTTCATATTGTTTACAGCCTACTTATATTAAATGTGCAACATACTACAAAATTTAATTTAGTCTTTGTGAATAGGGCCGTTTTTTACTGCATATGGCTAAAGTTTTTTTTCCCTACATTTTCCAACAAATGTTTTTATAAATAATATTGATTATTTGAAGAATTGTTTTTTTCCGGTTTGTAAAAGAAATAGAAAAAATGCTCTCTTCCACTGAAAGCAAAATGTCAGCAGATTGTAAATGTAAATTGATTGATTTTTTACAGAGAGCCATTCTGAAAGTGGCTTATTAATTATCAACAAAAAGCTTAATCTAAGTCAATATACAATTTAAGTGAAATTCAACAATTTATCAGCAAATGCAACAAATGCATTTCTAATCAAACTCATCACTAACAACTGATTAAGTTTTACAATCCTTTTGTATTAAGGAAGGGCCATATTCAGATGTTCGTATTCTTTATTAGTATAGTAGCACTGAGTTTTCTGCTGTAATGCTTAATGAGACTGGAGAACATAGTTTAAAAAATCATATTATGGACCCTCCGCTTAACTCACACCGCAGGTTCACAGTGAGGGTAGCTATGGGGACTGGGACAACTACACTGCTCACAAAAATTAGGGTATATTTCACTATGGTCTATTTCATTTTGAATTATCCCCTACTTTTTGTGAGCTTTTACTTTTTTCCAGAGCATGCCATTGTCAACGTGGAATCATTTTTTATTTTATTGAATTTTTTGTTACAAAAAGGTATACTTGTAATTGGATATTATGGAATAATGAAAGTGAAATTCTGGCATTGCCCACTGGAGAGTGTTTATGCAAGCTCTGTTAGGATTGCGAGATCACTGTGTGCGCACACGCTACAATTGAACCACTGGGTGGCACGCACAACAGCTAGAGCGAATGCACCCAAATGGAGGGTCCACGAAAAGAGTAGAAACATTTAAAAAGACCGAGCCCAAAATGGTGTCTGCCAACAGATAAAAGATAAGGTTAACATCTACAATGGCATCCCAGTTCCAAAACAGTGACAAACAAATAAGACCAACAAACAACTGATGTGAGTATTTTTTATTTTTTTGAAGTATTAGTTTTATGTTTACTGCTTTACATTTTTAAATCTTCAAATCAAATAATTTCTTTACTATTTATTGCCCTTTTCTTTGCAGCTTTCTCATTTTAGAGTACACTACTTCAGTTTTTTGCCTACACATCCATCTAATTATTTGTCATCAGTCATCTTTTCTAATCCTTCTTCATCAAACTTTATAGACATTCAACTTTTTTATTCTCTTTAAAAATGTTTTTATTTTTCATGAGTTTTTCTTGTCAAATTAGTTGGTCTATTTACCGTTCATAACTTTCTTTTCACTTTGTCAACTGGTCAACATTTATATTTGCTTTCAAAGTTCTCACTATTTAAAACAGATTTTGTTCCATTTTGTTAGACTTACTTCTTGTCGTGTTAGTGAGTTAAAGCCATGACACTCAACCATGGCTTTGTTCAGCTTTAAAGGTAGCTCATCCAGAGCTGATTAGCCCTAGAGCACTCTGGGAAACAAAGTTTCAAAAGTCATGACAAGGCAGTTTACACCTCACTTCTCAGCTGGAGAGGTGCACTGCTGGACCTTTAAGCCACCCTCTGCTGGTCAGAGGAAGTACTGTGTGGTCTGGCCCTGCTGAAGAGCCATTCCTGCAGGGTTAACCCTCTGGGCACTTCTAGCCAGCAGTACTTGATTATTTTGGCCCCTTACAGTACTTGTCTGGTCATAAAACACGGTCAGGGTTCTGGTAACAACTAGTGAGCCCCAAGAAATCATTTTATGCTTAGATGAAAGTAGAAGTCTTCACCTGGTACACCGTCGCAATAGTTTGTTGGTATGGAAGTGGAGTCTAATTGCAAATTTGGTGACACATAAACAAATACTTAAATGTTATTATTGTAGGAATTATTGTCTCTTAAACCGTTCTCCTCACTTTTTGTGAAAGCAAAACACACTTCCAGACAGGGTCATTTGAGCCTTATTTATTTGTTTGTTTGTCTGTTTATTTATGTATTCATTCATTTACACTGCTCACAAAAATTCCGGGGGTTATTTTAAAATGACATATCCCATTATGAAATATCCCCTAATTTTGTGAGCAGTATATGTATTTAACTTTTACATTCTGACATTTTGTGGCTTATTGTTTGATAGTAGTGTAGTACTCTTTTGTATTGTACGCTTTTTCTTTAGGTACAATTTCTTTAAGTATTTCAGCATAAACTTTTAATAGATCCTTGTTCTTAGAAAAGCTATCTGTCTATGTGCTTCTACGTTGAACACTGCCTGGTCTCCAACAGCACTCAGCATCCTTGTAATCACTCTAATTAGAGTTCTGTGCTGATGATCAATCAAAACACTAGTGCTAATCTGTTAACTTCGCCCTCTGCCCTCCACTTGCACGCTCTCCCATTAGTATTAGTTTATTTTATAAAAAGGGCCATTAGGCTTCTGGAAGGTTAGTAATCCAAAACCTTTATAACTGGCTATGTGTAGCAGTGTGTTTACTGATTAGTTGTTTGGAGTGCCTGATGATACATCTAATTACAAAATTTTGCACAGACAAAAGAGAGAGAGAGAGAGACTGAGAGTCTGTCAGTGTTAAATTGAGCATGGACAGTCCACGGGGTGTAGACATGTCTGCACAGATGTAGGATGGCAGAATTATGTTCATCATTCTCTCCAAATTAATTTTGACAGCTGTGCTAATGCATGTATCACACACGGCTAATGATTACACCTTCTTTTTGAGAAAACTGATATAACAAGTTTTAATTTGGGATATGTTCAGCAACTGTGAAATATCCTATACCAAAATAAAATGGTTTGTAACATTAACTTATCTGCTTGAGTAAGTAATTTCAGCAGAATTGTATTCATATGAATTATATTTAAATAAACCATTATATTATGTTCATAATATAATATATTATATTTATAATAGTATTTAAAAAGATTTAAATACACGTTCATTAATTATTTTCTATTATATCTATTTTTCAATTACATGACAAATTACTAGCCAGCTGAATTTTTTAATTTTGGCTGATGAGTTGGAACTCTTACCTGACTCCTCAGCACAGCTCACTTGCAGTTATTCCTGGATGAATCACAGCTGCTTCATTGGACTGTGTATGCATTTCTCTTAGTACACGTGGAGTGTGCCAAGTAATAGTTCCTGTCAGACTGGTCAATTGTCAATTGTATAAATATGTATTTAAAAATATGTTCAAAACTGTTTAAATACTGTGACATCTAAAGTGCATTATTAAGAGTTGAATCTTCACTATCAAGAAAAACAAATTACTAGTGTCACTGTCATGCTATAGCAGACAAACAGTTTAGGCCAAAAGTCGGAGACCACTAGTGAATAGACTAGTTTGGATCTTATTTATATTGCACCATTATAACGACCTAAAACACAGCAAAGTGCTAAGCACTTGGTGACCATAGTAGATATATGCATTGTCATGGATTTTTAAAAAAATATTCAACTTTAAAAAGTAGCATGATTGTAATTACATTACAATTTCACACATACACTACATTTTAAATTCAGTCCTGCTCTTGTTTTAAGTCTTTCATGAAAACATTCATGCACATATTCAATCTAAATATACATTTACTAAATCTTTAGAGGACTGAAAAACTGTAACAAACTAAATATGACATTCAACTTCTGTGATTTGGTGCAACAAAGAAGGACAACACCCACTGATGGTTTTCTTTCCCCCCTGTCTTTTCTTTCTCATTCTTTTATTTTCTGAAAGGAGATCAAATATTTCTGCTTGAGAAGGCCTTTTTAAATCTGGCTGTGACTGCTGTCCTGGCCCCACCGTTATTGCTTAGACACACTGACCCCCAACTGCACCCCAAATGTCACCCCCATTTTACCAGCCCCCAGTGTGGGAGGTGCGGTAATAATCTTGGGGTGAAGAGTGAAAGTGCAGGGAATATTATTTTACCTACATTTCTACATTATTATACCTACATACCTACATTATCTCACTGTATTGTTTTGTTATTTATGGATCCTCTGCTGTGTGACTACATTAAGTGAAATTATAGTGTAGGTGGAAAAGAAACATTCACTAATTTTGACAGAATAAAAGAAATGGCATCCATCGTAAACATTATTTGTAATATTGCCACATTCAGAGATCATTTCTTATATTTTAAAAGATGTCAACGCCTTGACCTAACTTGAAGTACAGATTTATGTCTTCAGCAGTAGTCTGTGGGGAAAAAAACATAATCCTGTGCAACTCAGATGTGTTATTAATAGTTATTATATATAACTATTAATAGTATATGGTATTAGTATAATATAATAGTTAATATTTATTCTTTTGCCTTCTCTCCAACTCACCAGCTGACTAAATCCATAAAGTCACACAGCACATTTATCATTGCTCTAAAGCTTCCCTGTTTTTTGTTGTGGTTTTGTTTAGTTTTTCTGATGAGACATAGCAATATTATCACTCTGTGTGTTTTTCAAACATTTTAAAAATAACTTTACTTATGCAAACAGAATCGTCAATGACTGGGAGACATAATTCTCAGGGTCCATTTCTAACATCACAATGGTGTTATATGGAACTGGCTGCTTAGAGGCACCCAAAGTCAACTTTTATCCATTTGTGTTTGACCAATCTTCTCATGCTTGGATTTTAAACATGAATGAGGTCTCCAAGGGAATGGCTCTCATATGGAAAGACTCACTTTTTAATTTGGGGCTTTATCGCTGAATCGCTGACAGTCTTTCTCACTTCTTCATTTGAGTAAAGGCTTGATCCAAACATACTATACAGTCCCGGGAATGGCCAAAACACAAAACTGGAAAACATTAAGCCTTTAATAATGATTTTAACAGCAAATAATTGATCAGGATTAGCAATTATTAAACAAAAAGATACTGTATATTGGGATAATCTTTCCCACCTTAAATGTTAAAAACTTACAGACAGATTTTTGCAGAAAACTCCACCTGAAGGTAATGGCTTTAAACAGTTAGCGACAATTAAAAAATGTTTCCCAGTCAATTAGAGACTAAACATTCTCTATATGGCCCAATTCTGTTGTTGAGCAGACCGGAACATGTGACCATGCACACCAACGTCTTTTTAACACTTATTCTAGGCATGCTGTAAAACACCTGGATATTGATCTTCTCAAAAGAGCCTTGTTTTCTGAGGTCATGAATTCTGCTGACAGTTTTTGATATTCTTTTTATCTGTTTTTGAGAACTGTAAATTGCAGCAAGCACTTATATCTACTTAAATAAGTTTTGGGCCATCCAAATCCTTTCCTAATGAAGACCAGCTTTGAGGTTTCTGATAGCGACCCTGCATGATTTTGCTGTTGTTTGAAGCAAATTTTCTCACTCATTTACTTTGGGACACACAAGACTGCATATTGTAGATGTCTGCCAATAGATATCTGCCACCCCTGGTACTGTTTAAGAGCTTTTTTTCAGGTTTAAAATCTAAATTAGGTGTAACAGATTACAGATTACCAGAGTCTTATAGCAAACCATAAATAGTTTCCTGATTTTACCTTCAAGGTGACAATAACAATTTCTGACCACCAAAGGCCAAGTAACCTTTAGTACTACTGGTGAAGTGGGCTTGAATAGTCACACTTAAATAGTAAGAGCCTCAGGTGTTTGTCATCACACCATCAGATTACCAGGGATATAAACGGCATCACCGGACGCTTTGTAACGGTGACCGGAAAACACCACGAGCAGACCGGGGGCTTGAGGTAAGCCTCGTAACATGTATGTGTGTTTCACTGGTACAAAGCCAGTATTAGCACACAAGGCCTCCCATAACTATAACTTTAAATATCATACTATGGTGTGATATCAATTTGGTACAATACAGTACTATTTTACTATGCCCTGTATAGACCCTGCTTTACATCCAGTGTTTCCTAGATAGCTGGACCCACCGTTGACCAGGATGAATCTATAACTGATGGTATATGTTGAGTGAATCAGTGATATATGTAAACTACAAATGCAACTCATTACAACTAAGTTAATAATTACAATTAATAAATATGAATTACTTCCAGTTCCATTACCAGAAGAAAATGATTTGACTGTTTAGAAACATACATATGCAATAGAATGTATACGTTAAAGGAATATGTGCATTAGCTAGGCAGCATTCATAAAAACAGAATTAAACAGAATCAGGAATGCTTCCATTGTGGGCTTAGTGTTCAGTGTTTATGACTATGTTCCTCCAGTAATTGATACATACAATTTAATAATTAAATTTCACTTAATTAAACACTCCACAAACAGCAGTATGTAAAATGCAAATACAATCAGGAATTTTTTTTATTTTTTAAAGGTTTTTTTAAATTGAAATATATACTGCTCACAAAATTAGGGGATACTTCAAAATGAAATATCCCATAATGAAATATGCCGTAATTCTTGTAAGCAGCCTATGTTAATTCCAAGTCTGATGCCTGCAACATGTTCCAAAAAGATTAGGTAATATTCAGGAAACAATTGCTTAAAGAATCATGCAGGTAATTGAGTAAATTGAAAACAGATGGGCACAAAAATGGCATCCAAAAAAGGCTTGGTTGGTTTTACCGATTCTTGTCACTTAGTGAAAAAAATGTGTGCATTAATAAACACACAGTTTACAGGCAATCTGTATTAACACACATTCGCAACAAATTTTACATGAATAATATAATTTAAAGATTTTGAGATTTTGGGGAAACCTCGACATGCACACGTAACAGGGAAAGCCTGAAAACCAGTGCTGAATGTGTCTGAAACCATATATCAACCACTTCCAGAAACACCAGTTGCTCATGTCTGAGATCTGAGATGGACTGACACAGTACAAAAGTGTGACAAGCATCACAGCTGAAGTTCTTTATGTAGCAAGTATGGGAAACATTTTGGATTGAAAACTACAACAATTAGAGTTTTCACTTTCTAAGTGATTATGGCTTGTTGCTAAGAGGCAAGGTGATATCACAGTGGTGACTGTGTCTGTATACCAATACTTTGGGCTGTGTTGCAGGTATAAGATTCTGAGTTAACAGACTGCTCACAAGAATTAGAGGACATTTCATTATGAGATATTTCATTAATTATATTATCATTGTATTCATTATTTTTTGTGAGCAGTATATATTTAATTTTTTTTAAAATATTTTTATATTTTATATTTTTTAGTAATTTACCTGATTTTATTTGCATTTTGCATACTGTTATAATGTTTGTGGAGCTGAGGTGTTTATTTAATTAGGAAATTGTATGTATCAAATACTGGAGGAACATAGTCATAAGCAGTGTACACTAAGCCCACAATGGAAGCATTTTCCTGATGCTGTTTACTTCTGTTTTTATGAATACTGCCTAGCTAATGCACATAATTCTTTAACATATATATATATATTTATTTTTTTTTTCCTTTGAACACTAAAACATATTATCCATGTCATCTCTGTTACAGTCCCACATTCAATGACAGCACACATGGATAAAAGTTTGGTTGTTTGTATTGCCAGGCTGTACCAATGCATGAAACCAGTCCATCAAACCTTCCTTACATTGGTGCTGATCGATCCAACAATCCTCCCTGATTTTATTCCCTTATCAAAGCACTCATACTGTACAAAAGCCTGGAGATTATGTCCTTAAACGCATTCTGGGGTATGGAAGAGATATAAGAGCTGCACCACTTCAGTCTCCCTGAGAAACGTGCTTTTGTTACACCGGGCAGTGACAAAAATTAATTACTATTTTAATAACAGGGGCACAACGGCTGAAAATCGGCTTAGGGTTGGAGTGATGTAATGGCTGCTGGTAAAGAGGCTTTAGAAAAGGGGGAAAGAGGGTCCTCCAAATACAGACCACATGGTCTTTTATCCATCTCAATGTACTGCACTGAACACAAGTAGAGATTAAATGATATACAGCCAGGCAGGAACAAACGATGCCTAACTCGAGCTGTGTTTTAAAGCATTATATGTATAGTGACCTTCATATTTTTGATATTCAAATGATTTTATCAATGTGCAATAAACCTAGTTGCTTACATGCATATTAAAAGATGTTAACATTTAAAATATATAAGGACACTAATTAATATAATTGACATCTGAGCTAATGTATTGTTTTTATGTCGTGGTGTAAATTGCGTGTATTTTTTTTAAATTCATGTTATGGTGATGAAATTACATAGGCCTAGATATCTGGTGGCCTGATAATTTCACTGAAAGGTTATTTGATTAATTAGTTTCAAAGTGCACTGCATCATTTACGTAGTAAATGTTAAGTGCTACTACAGACTGCAATTTAATATATATTTAATTAATAGTAATGTTGGTTACTTTTCTCCTACTTTTCATAAAAAGATAAACAAAATGTTCTCATATTTATGCCTGTGTTTGTTTTATCTGTATGGGGAGTTTGTGTTGTAAGTCCTAATACTTTGAATTCATATCAGTTGCAAGCCTGACAAGAGCAAGTGCCGAGGTGATAAGCTCATAAAGACAGTCAGAGCGACATTTTAATTTGCATCTGAACACTCGGAAAGCGACTCTCCTCTCTCTCTCACTGTCTCAATCTCTTGCTCTCTCTCTCTCTCTCTCCTTCACCCTCTTTCTCTCTCTCTCTTCCTGCCCCTTTCCTCCAACCGTGATTAATACACACATGTTGCACAAAGAGCTCCTTGTTAGCTTAATGGCAGGGTCTAAATGGAGACTTATATTTCCAGGATTATATCTGTATTCAATTGCAAATGATTTTTGGGGGGACTTTTAATACCCCGCTCTCTTGTCTATGAATAATAGTATCATTTAAATGTAGCAGACACCTGGTGGAAGGGGGGGAGGACTCTAGGCTGCGATGCTGACCTGGCACCACTGCCAACTTCCCTCTTTCCCAGCCTAGTCTTATCCTTACCAAGCAGCCTCCTATTTCACTCCCTTACCTTGAAATGCCACACACTTGAAACTTTATTCTCCCATTGGTAAGTAGAAAAAAATTCTCATGAAAGGGAGAGGAGAGTAGAGGTTTAAGGGAGGGGAAACAAGAAATTCTTATCAATCTTTCTTAGATTTGAGGTTAAAAAAATACATTAAAAAACATCAGGAGCAGTGTACCATTTCAAGGGAACCTTCCAATTAAATACTGTAAAAAAGTTCCCAATGGTAGACTTAATGCCCTTTTGTTGGCTTACAACAAAATGATTTATGTACATCAGCCTCAGAGTCCGGACTGAAACGAGGGGTGCATTTTAGAGGGGGGCTATTTGTATGCGTCCCGCGTCTTTCCCGTACACAATTGGGCCAGTATTGCGTTTTGCAAATTTATACCAGGATGTTGGTTTAGAGTGTTTCCCTAGAAAAAAAAAAGACTTTTCTCAAGCAAGTGTCTGCTTTCATGAGCACAAGTGACTAAGTCCCACAAACAAAGCGTTGTTTCAAAGCTCACAGATGTATGGCCAGAGCGAGGCTTTGTCCTCTGAGCTGGAGAAGGTTTTTTAAATATACATTTTCAGTTCAGGCACAGCATAAAACTTGTCTAGAAAAAAATACTTATCCGCTTCATGGCTGACAAAAGCTTAAGAAATCCCAGGGCTATATTTTCTACTTTCAATACTCTTCTGATAACATTTTTCTTAGTTTCCTGTGTTGGTCCTTAAAAGATTTGTAAATGATTAAATTTATTTAAATTATTTTATTAATATAAATTTAAATGTTTTAATTATTTTTGAACTGCCATTTATGTTGTTCAGTAATTGAAGTACATCTTAAAAACAACCTGAAATATAATATGTATTCCCAGTCCTTTTTCATTAGTTATTTATTCTGGATTTATTTAAACTGCATTATTTTTCCTCTCGTGAAATTGCATTTTATTGAGAAGTTGTCTAATTATGGCATTTTCTCACATTCTTATTGCGTGTGAATCCAATATTCAGAGAAACTATTTAAATCATGAAAACATGCTTATAAAATTTTATGGCAAAACATGTTAAATGTAATAAAATACAATAATCTGCACTGAACAAAGTCAGTAACAGTTTTTTTTTTAAATAATGTTATCATTTAACCAGCAGTTTTCATTCTTTCTTAATCTACACAAAAATGAGTGGATATTTTAAAATGAAATATCCTCTAATTTGAAACATCCACAAATTTTTGTGAGCAATGTAGTTCAGGGTCAGTGGGGTGTTGGTGGGGGATTTTTCAGGAGAAAGCCAGCATCACAGAGCGCAAAGGGGGAAGCAACCCTAGGGTGTCAATTTCTTATACAGCACACATGCAAACAAACACACACACACATACACACACAACCACTCACATACTTACATTGGAGTTTACTTTGTCTTAACACATGTCTTTGGAATCTGGAAGGAAACAACATATCGAGAGAAAGCCCATGAAGACTTTTGTGTATGTTAGTGTAAAAACAGTTAGCTGCAGCTCACTTAAACATGTAATCGCTGGTTTAGTGTATGTTTTAATAATGTACTATTAAAAGTAAGAAAAAGAAAGGAAAAATTATTACTCTAATAGTGATTTATTACAATCCCAACCATCGTTTGCTGTTAGTTAAAGTATGAATACAGGATAAGCTTTGGATTCTTTTTTTATGTAGTTATGATATGATCTTTTATTATCTCAATATTTCTAGAAATTGAAAGGTTTTTCTCTCTGATTGGTTAGTTTAGAAACAGAGTAACCGAGTGCATAATGTAATATTATACCCAATGGCTATTATAACCAACAGAACCAATAAAACATTGTAAAAATAATACGTCTTTATAAGATGATGAAATGGTCTCTAATGTTTAAACTTTACGTCAATTCCACCTTTTTTCATTTTAAGTAAAATTAAGGGCCTGCAATGTGTTCAGCTATGCAGAATGTTTAGAAAGTTTATTCCTCATAGCCTTCTAAAGTAATTTCTCTTAACCACACTTGGGCCCAAAGCTTGTAAACACAGTAAACACATTTAAACTCGGGGTTTTAACTGCTGGATTAGCTTGTTTGTTTACATTCCTTTTTATGCAGAAGTTATTGTGTTTTGAATGGTACAGAGAGTTGCTAGCCATATTACCCCTGAAATTGAATGGACTGTTTATATACACTGTAGAAACAAATTACAGTGTATCGTATAATGTAGAACGTTTCAAAATTCAGCACAGTAGTAATACTAATTACAATTCATCTAGGTTCTTCATATCAAAGACCCTAAGAAGACTGATGGCTAAGTAGTAATAGCTCTGGATTACTAATTAAATATACATTCGTAAAACAAGCTGCCACTGTTGAGTCTTTTGAGCAAGGCTCTTAATGCCCAAGTGCTCAGCTCAAATATAAATCCAGCTGGATGATTGTAATGGATGCTCTGAGTAATTAATATACATTTATCAGTTGTGTGAGTTGCTGGTGTGTTGTTTTTTGTATGAGCCACTAAGAACGAGCGTGCTATCATTGTAACAGAACACTGTACAGTTCATATATTTTACTTATTACTATTATAATATGTTATTAATACATGTCAGCTGCACTTTGCCAATGCTCTGGCTGTTGAAAGTTTACCTATGGTTCCTTGGTACACAAACACCATGTGTTCAGTCTTGGCTTACCAGTCTTCTCTTTGGTTTGTCTAGACTACAGGAAATGCAAAACTCAGTTTGTTTACAACCATTAGAAAGTCAGAGCCAAGGCAGCTATTAAAGAGCTGCTTCAAACAAAAAAGGGCTGCAAAAGCCAATGTGTTTGTTAAAAAAGAGGCAGTAAAAAAACCTAGGGCCAATATGTAAACATAACACAAAAATCTAGAAACCCTGCGATCTTCTTGTATATATTATTTTATATTTCTCTTCCTTCTATCTACTGTAATTAATCAATATGAGTCATTGATTATCTGTCACTATGCAGCATCGTAGCGGACTGCCAGTACATATCTTTCCTAATCTGCAACTGATGCAAGACACCAACTGCCTCCTGTGTGTTATTTGTATTCGTCTATTCACTCCATGAATGCCTTACATGTAGAATTCATTTTTTTAGGACAATATAAGGGAATGTAGTGGTGCACTAAGCTATTAGACCACTCTTGTCTTGTAATGCATATAGCGTTGGAACATTTTGATATGACAGATGCTGGAGTATATTGCAGAGTAAAACACAGGGCAAATAGCATAACAGTGTGACACACTAAGCAGTTCACATGGTCTGAGTATCCATTTGCTTATCATTGTGCCCTAGACAGTCTTTGATATGGACAAATGGGAAAAAAAAATTCTTATTGCTCACATGACTCATATTTGATTACAAAGATCTGCAATTCGTACAGTAAATCTGGAATTTCTATGTTTTTTTTATAGGAAACATTTTATGTTTAGAAAATAAAGCAAGATTTTTTTTTAGATACAATGGTTATAAAATGCATACCAACTCTTGTGCGTAGCCTTTGATGCTTTTATCTTTTTGGATTACATCCAATAAATGAAGTATCACCGTGCACGGCAAAGTTAATACTCCTTGACATCCGCTGCTGACTTATTTATTAAAAGGACTCACCCGACCAGTATGTGTTTATTTCTAATACATTTCAGTGTACCTTAGGTAACAAGCAACATCTATACCTGACATGATATTAAAAATGGTTACATATTAACATGAATTCATTAAAGCAGCAAATGAACAACATGACATGAAGATCTCTGAACGACCCTAAAGACACCTGAAGCATTTAAAAAGCACTCTATAACTATCTTCAAGGCTTCTCCATAGAGTATACATTTGATGGCTTCCCTGTGGGCTGCCTCAGGCCTGGGACAAAAAGTGTGGGGGAAGTAACTATTTTAGAGCGTTTACACAGATGGAACCCACTTCTCAGTCAACACTCACATAAAAATGCAGCAAAGACGTGTGTTTTTGTTCATTTAGGTTTACACAGGCGCCTTTTAGAACCCTCAAATAGAAACTCATTGCAACTCATCGGTTTTCAGTACGGAAACAGTTCATGATCAATAAGCTCTTATACATAATAGATAATCATCTCCATTCAAAACTTTATATAACTATATAACAATTTGTGA
>JAUZST010000599.1:22060-68012 GCA_034779995.1 Parotocinclus haroldoi
CTCTCTCTCTCTCTCTCTCTCTCTCTCTCTCTGTGTGTGTGTGTGTGTGTGTGTGTGTGTGTGTGTGTGTGTGTGTGATAGAGAGAGAGAGAATAGCCAGAAGCTTGTGTTGCTGTCAACTTACTGTTCTCACTCTCCCATCTTCTCAGTAACAACAGGATAATAACACTAATGAGTGATAATGCACCCTTGCACATGTTTTTCATGTAACACTCACTGGTTTGTAACACATTATACACTGCAGTAGTAATTGTGTCTGCATTAGGCCTGTAGAAGACCTGCAGCAGAGAAAAGTGTGTTACCTAGCAAAATCCAGGTCTGCTTCACGTGACATGGTGATATTGGTTAGGTTCTGCTGAAGCACAAAAATGTTCCGGCACATTTTCTTAATTCCAGACTCGCTGATGCGCTTGAAGTATTGAGCCCCGTTGATCAGAATACAGGAGATCAGGTGTCCTAGACCTGTAAAGTACATGATAAAATAAGTAAGTACTTGATAAATCTGTCACTGTGGACAGTCCACCACCAAAAAATGGCACTAGTATCCTGAAAGTACTGATAAAAGGTTAGAGCATGACACGCTGTATACCAACAGATGTGCTGACTCTGACTTTACATCTAGAAGGTGGAGCAGTAAGTTCTCTAATAAAGTGGAGAGTGATTGAATAATGTTTAAAAAAAAAACGAGAAATACAGCTGTACCTGATTTAATCATACCTGCAAAACATAAACAAACACACCACTGCTACATCAGTGTGACTGCAGTGCTGAGAATTATCCACCACCCATGTAGTGCCTGATCTGTGGTGGTCCTAACCATTAGAGAATAGAGCAAAGTGGACAAATAAAGTCTGTAATCGTAGAACTGCAAAGTGCAGTGACCACAAAGTATAGGGCGAATATAAGTTGAAACATTTATGCACTTCTGCATGTTAATAAAGTGAACTTAATGTAATGTAAAGGATTGCTTTCTTAGAATAAATATTTGTGACTTGATAAGTAGTCATGACAAAACTATTTATACATATCTTTTGCTGTCTCATGTTTTGTTGGGTCATACGTTTGGCCAAGTAAAATGTCACAGCATCAGTGGTTTTTTTTTAAATGCCTGTTAGTTTTGGTTAATTCGGCACTGTTTCTTCCTACTAAGAATGCACACCCAAGTGTATTCACTGTGCTATCTGGCTTTTGTCCCACTCTTTGGGGTGCCTCCTTTTAAGAGGGCTGAACAGGTTTGTGTTGCGTTCTTGAATGACACCAATCTTGTCTTCACATTTGTTTTACAAACAGCTGCTGTTTGGGTTGTGCAAATCCACACAAGTTCAATACATTTGCTATGTAGAAACTATCAAGCTTCTTAATTATGCCATTGAAAATGATCCCTCTTAGGGCAGAACGGTGGTGCAGTGGTTAGCACTGCCGCTTCACAGCTCCGAGATCCCCGCTTCGATCCCAAACTCTGGCTCTCCTGAACAGACTCTGTCTGTGCAAGTTCTCCCCATGTTCATGTGGGTTTTCTCCAAAGAAGCCCTTAGCGTGTGAATGTAAGTATGAGTGTGTGTGCTCTATGATTGGTTGGTACCCTCTCTAGGGTTGTCCCTGCCTTGGCCCGTGTGCCGCCAGCAAGGCAACGGCACTCCTTTGATCCTGACTAATATAAGTGTAAAAGAAAATGAGAAGTTATGTGACAGTCTGGAATGACAAGTTATGTGACAGTGCAGGTTTAATTAAGGTAAAATAGAATAGATCAGCCTGTTGCTATCGCACTCACCCTCAAAGATGTACTGGAACTTGTGCTGCTGGAGAGCGGCTGCCATCACCTCTTCAATGGCGCTGATGTCCTTATTCAACTTGACCACCAGGGGGTCATAATCCATGCTGGCAGCACTGGCGACAATGGCATAGTTCCCTTGCTTAGCCAAGGGAATGAGATAGTGGAAGCAATGCACCCTGCAGCGGGAAGGCATATGAAAGAAGACTCAACATTGGCAACTCTTTTTTTGTATTCGCAAATATGGAAATTAGAAAGGAGCCATTTTTGCTTTCTTTTGCTATCCAGCTGTGCAGTCTGTGTATATTAATATATATATATATATATATATTTAACATGCCACAAAGAAATGGCTCAATGCCAAACTTAAAAGACATGACAAAACAAACTATTAAATGGAAATATGTGCCTGTCCTGGTTGACCAGTTCAAGTGAGTGCAAGTGTAGAAACAGAGTAACAGAGAGGGAGGGAAATGAGGGATATAGCCACAATGACTGCCTCCAGCTATACCTTCATCAGCTTTCCATAATGTAGTCTCTACTACCATTAAAAACCTATAAGTGTTGCATGCTGCCACCAAACCATAAAGACTCCATCCTTTCCTCCCTTGGCTTAATTTACTCCCAAGCACTGTCAGGGGAAATTTGCCTGATAGGAAAAGTCAATAACGCGTGACATGAGAACAGGGAGTTATTGTTTCCAAATCATCAAATAAAGAGTGCATAAGCTAATATTATCAGGCAGCAGAGGTGGCTCTGAAGGTTTGCTGAAAACAAGAAATGCCAACATGGCTTAAAACAAATAGATGCTAGGATACGCTTGTTTTCTTTTATCCTTTTTAAGTTGAATTAAAACTTCTTGAGCAAATGCTTAACTTTTTTCCTATTACTTCATGTCATAGATATAAAATTTCTGTGACAGAAAGAAAATTAACGGAGCTGTACATGGGTGTGTTTGTCTCATGGTACACATTTAATAGCCAAGAGACAATTTAAAATAGAAGATTACCATCACTGATCACACGTATTTGACCTTGCTTGACAGAATTAACCTACTTAACCCCATTAGCCTGCCAGATACATTAGTTGTAATAGTGCTGCAGTTGAAATGGCAGATGTAACAGAGAAGCCTCTGGTGCAGAGAATTTTATTAAACACTTGCAGTGTCAGTGTGAGGTGACTGAATGTTGAGCAATGTTTTGCTGGCTTTGTGCTCCCTGTAAGCAATAAGATGATAATGATGAGGAGAATTATGTGCGCTGCATTTGCTCTATGCAGTGAGAGAACCATACATTTATCACGGGAGAACTGAGGATTAGCTACTAACTGAAAATTATTTTTTATTTGGCACACTACATGGGGAGAAACAAAAGTTGCTTCTTTGCAATACAACACAATGGAGAAACAAGAGAAGAAACTAAACGTGGCAGTCAAAGTTGATATCAAATAAGTCAATATTTAAAAGAAACTGGGAAAAGTATCTTGCAAAGTTGTAACAAATCATTGCTTAGTGTGGTATGTAATACAGCGTTCGGACAGCGTAACAGGCAGCGGTATTTTGTATTACTGGACTTCAACAGAGGAAACTTTGTTTGACAAAAAACCAGAATAATAAAATAAATGTGTTTGCTATCTGATTTTCGCATGATCAAACATTGCTGTCACTTAGATGATCTCAACTTACTTAATCCAACCCAGTAAACATACAGTGTTCCCTAGCTTTGTAAAACAATATAAGCACAAGAATATAACACAGCAATTCAGGTGGGTGACTCAATTTTGACTAAGATAGGCTGAATGTTTAATTGTAAAGTGGTAGGCATACAGTATGGGCTGAACGTACCTGACTTCCAGGTGCAGCACCAGCAGGCAGCGGTCAGCAATTTCCTGGAAGGATCTTGCAAGGTCTGCAAGAGTCTGTAAAATATGCTCTCGACTGCGTGCACTCTCACTGCTCACCTGAGTGTCTGAGCCTGGAGATACACCTGCACATACACACAAACAGAAAAACAAATTAAACAGAATAAGAGACTTTATTTTGCATGAAAGCACACACTACTACATACAGTTTCACTTAAGGCCTAATAAAGTGCAAATGTCTGTAAAATTACATATTTCAGTAAATTGACTAAATGGCCATGAAGTGACAAGTATGTGTGGCTAGACTGTGATCCTCTTCATGCCCTGTGCACCACAATTTGTGATAGGATGCATTTGGGTATACACTGACTACTGTGTGTGATGGTGTGTGAGGGTCTGAGTGCGCCAGATCACTGACACCACGAGGGATGGTAATGGGTAAAGACTGCATAAAGCTCTCCATAACCTCTCTCTGACAATTTTTCTTTCTCTTCACAGGCAGCTGACACATTATAGCTTGTAAGGGAGCATCTCATTTTGCTTTTCACAAAAATTGTGTGTTCACACAGGATATGCATTTGAAGAATTGTAATGCACTATTACTAAAAAAAAAAGTACATTTTGCTGTCAAAAGATGCATCTTGCCCTAAAAAAGGAAAAGTTTTAAAGCACCACAGATTACTCCAATGAAAAGGGTCAAACAAATTACAGCAAATGTCACTGAGAATGGTGGTGGGCCAACAAAATATTTTTTCGAAAAGACATTTTGGCTTTAAAAGTGACTATCAAAGCTGTGCTACTGCAATTCAATCTCTTGTAAGTAAACCTTTTTTATTATTGGGGAGCTCCAAAAAAAAAAAAAAAAAAAAAAAATATATATATATATATATATATATATAAGCACTATCAAACATCTGCTTTTGTTCTGTATGAAGAATGTATTAACATAAACTGTTTACTTAATTGCCTGTTCTAGAATCAAGGTGTCTTCCAAGTGGACTCCGTATTATGTGAATATATATTGCACTGCCAGGTTTCGGATGTCTTGGCAGTGCCCATTCGCTGTGTCATTCATTACACAGGAACAATTAGGCTGTGCCTGAGGAAGGAAGGCAGGAGAGGGGAATCAGCCTATCCAAACACGAAATGGGCCGACACCCTGTTAGGGGTATATTTTATATTACGTGGAAAAAATATACTGCAAAATACGTATTAAAATAATGTTGCACAGTTTAAAAGTGACAGATGACAAAACGTCAGTTATGTGGTTCCCTAATTGTTTTAAATGCACATTTTTTTTAAATATTCTGCTTTGGCAAACATAGATTTTTACACCCAAGGTCTCAAAATATTTTGCAGTTTCAGATGAAAAATGACAAACTGTGTCATCTAAAGCTCAACAGGAAGCAGTTATTTCAGTACTGCTGGATAATTATGATTAATACTGTGATATAAAATATTAAGGCTCATGAGATAAATTCAGTTGTTCACTAGTATACAGAATGGCTATTAAATAACTTCAGGACAGTGTTATGATCGGATCAGAACAGTTCCATGTATTTAGTCTTTTGTATGGACCAGTGTATTACACAGCAGGTCCCTCTTCACTCACATTATTACAGAATTATGAAAGGTTAACATTATTTAGCCCCTATGAACAAATTAGTAAGCCAGAATAAACTTTCATATGAACTAAAGCAACAACAACAAAAAACAATAAAAAAAAACTAATATGCTAATTTCTCTTCATATTTTGTGCCTGTTACTCAGAGCTTTTTCACTATTTGTCAGTCACTCGTTGCAGACCACAACGAGAAACAATAAAGCATTAAAGTCTAAACTATGTGTAAGTGTGTGTGCGTGTTCCATTGGCCAAACTGTTGAACGACTGTGCAGCATTCATCCCGCCCGAAGAAACAGAAGGCCAGAAAGCAAGTGACCCTGCTATTTCTTTATTGTAGCAAAGTGAATCAAAGACGGAGTTCCACTTTGGTGGTACAATCAAGCATGCTCAGCATGGTCCCACCAATTTAGAATGGAGAATAAACACTCGCATCCCTCCAACATCTCCTCTCTTTCCTATTCAGCTTACAATCACTATTTAAAATGTTCATATGTGTCTTGTTGTGTTGGGAACAGATTCAATTAATTTCAAATTTGAGCTTGTGGATGTATCCATTTGGTGCCATCTGTGGGAAGGAAACTCTCAGAAAGAGAGTGTGTCTGTATTAAAGACGTGAGAAAAGTTTTGACAAATAGAACACATTTACAAATGTATTTCCTTATGACAATGAAATATGTGAAAAAATAAATATATTGTCTTACAAAGCCCTGGCTTGATAAAACAAGAAACCGTTTGCTTAGAATCTGTTAAGCTGGCATTGGCATATGCATATTACAGTACAGGTTTACAGTATTGTCTCATAATTGGTGAAAACAACCACTAGTTTTAGCAGGTTCATTATAATTATACAGCTGGTCTTAAGTAAACTACCTCCATCACAGTGCTAGGACTTTATCAGATATCTGCTATTCCAAAGACAGTGTAGAACAATGGAAAAGTACACTGCTCAGAAAATTAGAAGATATTTTATTACGCAATATTTCATTTTGAAATTCATTCATTCATTTATATTTAAGATGGCTTACAAAATTCATTATAGAAATCTGACAGAATATTTGTCAGAGTTATATCAGTGTATATTGTAGTATTTGGAAGTTATAATGAAGTTAAGATACATCATAATGCTATACCTGTAGCTGCTTGGAAATATCATCAATGGTTCAGATTAAATGTGATTTTTTTTTATTTAAAGGTAAAAATTGCAGTTATCCATACGATCAGTTGGGTAAAAACATATATATTCTTACATATATTTTAGCACACTGAGTGGTGATTAACAGTGTCTGTGTGTGGGTTGTTCTAAATAAAGCTCCATTCCCCTGATCAATTTGTTGAACAGCAGGTTGGGTGTGATCCTAGCTATCGTTGTAGCTTAATGTATACTTTAACTTTGAAAATAACATTACATGGAAACAATGTAGTTGCTGTAAAAGGCACAGCTTGGCCTTAAATTCTACCTACTGAGCAGGATATTTTTGGAATAACCTACTGTCTGTCTGTATTTGTAGTACTGTATATATTTGCTTGCATGTTTTGATTAGCTTTAAACAAGCTAATGGGAATGGGAAATGCAAGTAAAAAATTGCAGTGTTCAAGTTACATTATATTTCATGTTTTAATAAATTTCCATTCCTGCATTTCAAATCTGAAACACATTACAAAAAAGTTGGGAAAGGTCAGTTTAGAGTTAGTAATAAATAAAAACAACTACATTATGTGATTTAAAATGAGTGACATCAACAAGTGATTGTAAGCATGATTTGGTACACAAACAATATCCAGGAAAGGCTGAGTCTTTGAGGAGCAACGGTGGCCAGAGGATCTCAAGTTTGTCAACAAATGTATGAGATTATTAATAAGATGTTTTTTTAGGCCTGTGTTGCAGGCCTAAAATGCAGGTCTGAATGTTTATTAACAAATAAAATGAAGTTGATCAGACAAAAACAGTATCTTTTCATACTTCCTGCAAAAGCTTTCATACTGTCTGCAATTAAATAAAAGTCAAAGTACATGTAATGGGCACGGCATTTAAAAATGAATAAATGTAAAAAAAAAAAAAAAATTAATACAAAAAAATAAAAATAAAAAAATAAATATATATATATATTCTTTTTTTTTTATAAATAATTATATAATTTTAAAATATATAGGCATTTATATTTGCATTTTACATACCATCCCAACTTTTTCTGATTTGAGATTGCAATAACATTCAGAAAATATCTGATCAAATTCTCAAAATGTGAATCTAATGCTATGCAAAAGTCTTAGGCCACCATCAGATTAGATATACCATTGTTTTAGTAATGATATAATTATCATGCTTTTTATAATTATTTCTCAATCTCTTTATTGGAATAGAATCAGAAGATGCAAGACATTTGTATGCAGTATTAAAGAAATCCAGGAAGAACCAGCTTCTATAGGCAAATACTGGCAAATTTTATGGGAAGTCGGACTTCCTTCTCCTTCTTCCAACACTCTGAATCCATATCGTCTCCCCAGATCATGTATGCAGAAGATCCCATCTCTGACATCTCAGTCATTTATTTCCTACTGCACTACTGGAGAAATATAAATAGGAACCCAGAGGATTGCCAGGGCTAACTATTACAGTTTATTTATAATCAGCCTCCCAGTTAAGGAATTTTGCATCACTTCGTTCACCTCCTTCATTAACAGACGTGTGCTTGGACCACAGTACATGGAGGATAAGGACTGCTTCTGATAATTAGTCCTTCTGGAGTGTAAGTCATAACCATGATGGAAAACCTGCAGACAGAATCAGCTTGAGCTTTGGATGGGACTGTGGTAGCATATCGCAGTTTAGGCACTGGGCCTTGAACCACAAGATCCAAGGTTCAAATCCCACCTCTGCCAACTGCCACTATTGGGACTGCATGTCTGCAAGTATGCTCCATGTAGGGACATGGTGCTGCTTCCTCTTCCTAAAGTCACTCAAGTAGCCCATCATTCTGGGTCAGTCTTGGCTGAAGCAACACAACCCCGTTGTCTCCAGGATGGAACATAAGATCTTGAGATGGTCAAGGGCTGCCGACAGTACTGTATTTGTACCACCAGCACCCTGTGTCCAGCTGTCTTCTGCTGCCAACATTTCCAACATTCCCATGCACAGAATACTTAGCCTATTTACCTCACAATTTCTGATGGTTTGACACTGTTGCAGCCTTGGGCTTCTTCTTCCTGTCTAGACATTTCCAGGAACCCGAGCAGAAAAACTTGAGTTGTCTTTAGGCACCACTGAAGTCCTCTTCTGGGGGCATACAATGGCCTTCAGCCTCCAAGGGTTCTTCTGGGTGGGATGGAGCAACCATCATGAGTGAAGAGCCCTGACCATGATATTTGATTCTGCTTTCAGGTACCTTCGCTTAATCCTTGTTCTTGGTTTAGTTACATCCCTGCCTGATAGTTTGCTTGTCTCGTAATTATGCAAAGTTTTAGGTATGGCCCTGCAATTGTCTCTTCTTCCTAGACTTTCGCATAACTGAAACAAAGGGACTTTCTAATATTTGATAAAGCGAAATGACATTCAATACCTTGAGGAGAGGCAGACAGCTCTATGTATGCATAAATGAAAACCAGCAAAAATAAACCAAGATGTTGCTTCAATCTGTGCTTAAAAATGAGTTGGAAATTAACATCCAATTAACTTAGGCTGTAGCTAATCATGCAATCTGTGCCTGATAGCTCCTAATAATTGTGCACTGCTTAACGTGCTCAGCTTAATGCACTCTGCATGACATGCACCTGCACAAAGTATAAAAGCAGCTGGTAAATGGTGTAAATGTTTAAACACAGACTCATAACTAAAGAGAACTAGAGTGTAAATTTAAGTTCAGTACATTTTTAATCGATGCTTTAATGCAGATGATGCCATTAGTATTACAGCAAAACAAGTTTGATATTTAATTAAATAACTAAAACACTACTTTATACAAAATAAGCTGTTATTCTTGTTTCATATTTATCTCACATCTACATCAACATGGAATGAAAAATGTAAATTTTGCGGTGACACCTCTTTAAATGTATATCCATAAGGGATAAAAGCTACATCTTATAATTACTGTACATTAGGTTTTTAGTGCTGAATGCATCCAAATTGGCTTCAAAATGCTCCCATTTAACCCAAAGTTATGTTGAAGCAAAATATATAAATGTAAACAAAAACAGGTGTGTATTTATTAAAGGTATATTGGATCCCTTTAAGACACATCACTTCAACTACACCCATCACTTGCTAGTATCAAAACTACCCTCAAATGATTTCTGACCTCTGCATACTGATCTTCTACTAATTTCACAAAGATATGGAGAAACTGACAGAATAAGATGAAACTAGGTCCATGAATAATGCATATGACTGAGTGTTGATTATTCATCTACAGTAACAGGATTAACATTTGCATAATAAGAGCTGAGCTCTGCTGGTTCATGACCTCTTAACCCTGCTGTGTCTCCACAACTACAATTCACAGAGTTAGACCCCAGAACAGCCAGGAAGGAGAGAGAAACTGAATATGAGAAAATTTAGTAAAGGATAGTCGTAAGGTTAACCACGGTGTGTGTGTGAGAAAGTATTTGCATAGATAATCTATATGGTTTGCCTGGATCTAGAAGAAAATGCAAGAAGAAAGTCATTTTGCCTCAAATTCATATTAACAGCATCAAAAGCTTTAAACATTTCATTTGTTTTTTTCCTTTTGAGTAAAAAAGCCATATCTTAGTCCGTTTCCCCCTAGAGACTCAAGTTTTAACTCTGGTGGAATGAGAGGAGCTAAAACATTTCAAGCTTGCAGAGAGAAAAGAAAGACCTGGAACTCATGTTTGATGCCTCCATGCTTTAGGGTTGGTACGGTGTTCTTGGGGTTGTACTCATCCTTCTGCTTCTTCCAAAAACACACAGAGTAGAGTTCATAACAAAAAGCTCTATTTTGGTCTCATCTGACCACGACCTTTTCCCATGCCTTTTCTGGATCATCCAGATGGTCATTGGCAAACTTCAAATGGGTCTGAACATTTCCTGGTGTGGGCATGGTGACCTTGTGTGCAGGATTTTAATCCATGGCGACGTAGTGTGCTACTAACGGTCATCTTTTCGATTGTGGTCCCAGCTCTCTTCAGCTCATTGACCAGGTCCTCCCATGTAGTTCTGGGATAATCCTGACCTATCAGAATTATCTTTACCCGACAAGGTGAGATCTTCCATGGAGCCCCAAACCAAAGAAGATTGACGGCCATCTTGTGTTTCTTCCATTTTATATTAATTGAACAGTTTTTGCCTTCTCACGAAGCTGCTGCCTGATGTCATGTTGCCCATCCCAACCTTGTGGAGGTTTACAATTTTGTCTATGGTGTTCTTAGACAGTTCTCTGGTGTTGGGCATAGTGGAGGTTCGAGTGTGATTGATTAAGTGTGTGGACAGGTGTCTTTTAAACAGGCAACAAACAGGCGCAATTAATACAGGTAATAAATGCAGAATAGGAGGGCATCTTGAAGAAAAAACAGGTCTGTGCGAGTCAGAATTCTTGCTGGTTAGTAGATGATTGAATAATTGTTTTAGGCAATGCTATGAAAAGTAATTATTATTATTATAGAATCATACAATGTGATTTTTTTAGATTATGTTTCTCACAGTTGAAGTGTACCTACAATACAAATGACAGACCTCTCCATTCTTTGTGGGTGAGAAATCTTGCAGTATATCAAAAAATATTTTTCCCACTGTATGGTGCCTCTCATAGCAGAGCTTCCAAATGGCATTTTTAGCACGATAATGCTTGACCACACACAGCAAGGTTTTCCAAAAATTGTCTCTACCAGATTGTAACATTTTCTTGGCCTGCCAAGTCATCATATTTTTTGACAGTTAAGAATTGATGGGACCAGCTGGGACACCAGCAGCTTTTACACCCTCAAGACCCAATGTCTTATCAGACCACACTAGCAATCATTAACATATATGCCTGCAACATAAGTACATGCAGAGTTGTGCAGAAATCTGAAATTTCTATCTGGGTGCTTTCTTTATTCCACAGTGAGTGAAACTTTTAACAGTAGCCCTAAAAGCCAATATTTAACCTGAATTTGTAAGAAGTGGGTAATTGTCTTGCACGGTAAAAAGGCAAATAGTAGATATATAATCACAACATGCTATGTTTGTGCATGTAATACAGCTCTAACTAGGACCTGGATCCAAAAGAATGAAATATTCAGAGCTAATCAGCAGGGGCCTGCATAGCACTGTCTGCTTCAAAACAGGTAGATTGCTCACCTCTAAAGATATGCCTATTCATACTGCACAAAAGCCTTTTTTAAATTCAAGACATACCCACACAACTATGCTTACACCCCAAGGTGTCTACAGGTAATGCTGTCACACAGGTGGCCCAATACCTCTCTTAAACAAGAGCCTCCTCTATCGGTATTTTACAAGCTCTCTCTCATCACTCTCAAGGTCAAGGTCTGTTTCTGTCCAGTGCACTTCAAACTGAGCATGGAGAAGCTCCTTAATTTAGCCCACATTACACTGGCAAACATGTATGAGTCTGCAAGAAAAGGCGATGAGAAAATGACTTGTCCATACCTGACTGATTCTGTAATATAAAATCCAATTTGGGTAGGGAGTGCAGTGGGGCGGGGTGTTGGGAGGGGACTTTAGGAGGGAAAGATAAGGGTTTCCGTCGGCAACGTTCCCATCAACTCAGCAAACACTAAATAATGAACAATACTGAGGCTGTCCTTCCGCGATAAAACACTCCATTACTGGCAGTGTGCAGAATTAATGATAATTATGCCACGTCCTCCAGTGCTCTTATTGAATTCTTATCTAGTTCTAGAGCAAGGCTTTCTGAAGCAGTATTTGCTTCCTAAAAAGAAAAAAAACAATAACAATGGTATTTTTAAAGTTAATTCACCATTTTCAGGGCCAGGTTGAAGCTTGCAGGGATGTGCCAAAAAAGGACTGCCTGAATGATCACTGAGAGGGAATGAGCAAAGTTGGAGAGGGGCATTTAGTATTTAGTATTTAGTTGTCTGAATAATGTTGTAAGTATCAAAAAGAAATTCACAGCAGTAACATGGGTGGACGGATTATGAATATATTAGCTAGCCCATCGAACAAATGACTCTTTTAATTTGCTTGCCCATAGTTCTGTATTGGTTAACTTAGCATAAATACTGATTAGCTCGCATAATTTAACCCAGCTGTATGGCAAGATATTAGCTAGTAAAGTGCATCAATATGGATTATTATCAATTAGGAATGTAATCAAGCACTCGCAGTGACAGCAATGATGGACTTGTGATGACGGAATATGCTAATGAACAAAACACAAAGAAGGCCAGTAATAAAACGCAAATATAAAAACTGAACGGTAATCTTCACTTACCTGGCAACACTATAAGCTTCAGACACTTTACCGATTACACACATTCAGTTTAAACACTAGAGTTCTGAGCAGTGACATACACAATCACAGACTAGTGCTGTCTCAAGTGCTGTTATTGTTTTTATACTTAGTTCTGTGATGTTGATCAAGGCTTGTGTTTCAGACGGTGCCTTCAAATGAGTACCAGTAGTGCTCAACAGAACAGATATTATTTTCAAATAGGCACTGCATCTATAGGTCTAGAATATTCTTAAAGATCTACTGAACAAGAATATAGACTGCTCGAAAAATAAAGGGAGAACTCAAATAACACATCATTTTGTGTGATTTTGTGACAACGAAATTACACAACAATCATCAATGGAAATCAAATTTAGTAACCAATGGAGGCGTGGATTTGGAGTTAGACAAAAAATTAAAGTGGATAAACACACTACAGGCTGATCCAACTTTGATGTAATGCCTTTAAAACAAGTCAAAAAAACAAGGCTCAATATTGTGTCCCCCCTCCATGTGCCTGTATGACCTCCCTACAACGAAAAATCTAAAGTTTCAAACCAAATTTATGTCCTTTTTTGGTCCATTGTTGATACAGTACACGAACAAAAAAATAGTAATAAAAAATAATAATTGTAATTTATATTGGTTAAAATAAGGTAGACCTTGCTAGTACCAGGTGAGACCTGCCTTAATAATGGAATAGATTTAACATAATTTTGGTTCATACTGACATAGCAGCATCACTTGGTTGTTGCAGAGTTGTCTGCTGGACACCCATGATGCAAATCTTCCATTTTACCACATCTCAAAAGCACTTTATTGTATTGTGATCTGGTGACTGTGGAGACCATATAAGTACTGTTTTGGCCAAATGCTTTGAGAATTACACAAATTTTGGTTTTCACAGCTTGCTGTCTCAGTATTTTTTGAAGCTATTGTCAGAGGTTTCGATGATATAATGAAGTACAATTATAAGCATTGCATATGCTTGTTAACGTTTTATTGACAAATACATCCAGTTTAAGCCGAGAATTTAAAATCTTCTTTAAGACCTCTGTAATTTGTCTCCGCATGCTGTATATCAGCGTCTGGGCTTCTTGAATGATGGAAATCCTTCGTTCAGTGCTTGGAGTTGATTGCAGTTTCTGGCTTTCTGTTTGTCCACCCTCTTTTTTGAGAATTGACCACATGTTCTCAAAGGGACTGAGATCTGGGCAGTTTCCAGGCCATGGATCCACACTGTTCACATGGTTATCAATTTTCCCTTGTCACATGATGCTCCATGATGCAAAAAAAACATTGTTCCTCTACAAATTACCCCTTCATAGTTAGGAGGAGTTGCTCTTGGAGGATGCTTTAATACAATTCCTTATTCATGGAATGAATGGAATGTGGGGCAAACTCCACATACTAAAGGTTTCAGAATGCTACATGGTAGTTCTCAGCTTTTCTTATTCAAACAATCATTTTCCAGATGTCCCAAACAGTTTGAATGGGGCATAATCAGAGAAAATAACTTTACCCCAGTCCTCTGCAGTCTAATCCCTCTACTTTGGTACCTACACTGCAGAATGTCAGTCTGTCCTTTAAGTTTTTTTTCTTTTTGAGAGAAGCTGCATCCACTTTAGGAGAGGCTTGCTTGACTTTCTTGGGAACCCTGGAGCCTTCTTCAATGCAAGTGAACCACTTTCCTTCTTGATCTTGAAGAAGTCTAATTTCTTGATTATTTGATAAATAATTGATTGGGGTTCTATCTTACAAGCAGCAATGTCCTTGTCTGTGAAGCCCTTTTAATTCAATGCAGTTATGACTGCACGTGTTTCCTTGGAGGTAACCATGGTTAACATAAAAAAAAAAACTTCGACGCACTGCTACCTTTTTAGTATCCGGTCTGCTCTTCTAATCAGCATGACAGAGTGATATCAGCAGTCTTGCCCTCATTATCCTTTTCTCCTGAGGTATCAAGATCATTACTAATATGATGTTGGCAGGCCATTTTTAGGGTTTGATGGCATGCAGAAATTGTTGTGATAAGGTCGTTTTCATGCCATTCTCAAAACTTTTGCCTTGACTGTACAGTGAACTCATTGTCATGTTCAAGATAGCAGTTTGAGATGATTTGAGCCTTGTGACATGGTGCAGTATCTTCCTGGAAGTAGCCATCAGAATATGGTCACAAAGGGACAATACTTCAGTTGGCTGTGGCATTTAAATCATGCTCAGTTGGTATTAAGGGGTGCAAAAAATAATCTCCACACCATTACCATCTCCTCACCATCAGCACTGATGATAATACAAGGCAGGACCCACCTATTCAATCATGTCGTTTTCACCAAATTCTGACCATACCATCTGAATGTTGCACAAATATTCATCAGACCAGATAATGTTTTTCTAGTAATCTGTCATCCAACTGTGGTGAGCTGTGCAAATTGTAGCCTCAGTTACCAAGATGCAGAAACACTAATCCATGCCTTTGTTAGTTCTAGACCGGACTATTGTAATGCATTGTTGTCTGGATGTTAAAGCAGGTGTTTACTCAAGCTTCAGTCAGTACAGAATGCTGCAGCCAGGGTTCTAACTAAAACAAAAACTACAGTCACATCACCCCTGTTTTACTTACACTACATCAGCTTCCTGTAAAATTCCGTATTTAGTATAAACTTATACTATTAACATATAAAGAACTAACTCCACAATATCTAAGGGAGTTATTAGTATTTTATTATCCACCTCGCAACTTCGATCAAGTGCTACAGATTGCCTACAAGTTCCTAGAATAATGAAAGTTACACCAGGAGGCAGAGTTTTCTCCTACAAAGCCCCCAAATTATGGACAAGTCTTCCGATAAATACCCGCAACTCAGACACAGTCTCTATGTTTAAATCTAGGCTCAAGATTTATTTGTTTAGTCAAGCATTCAGTCTGTAGTTATTGCTTCAGTTTTAGTCCTTCATATGTAAAGGCACCAAAGATCATGTCTAATTAATTTCCTCTTTCTGCTGAGGTCCTCGCTCCAACGATGTACCTGCCGTGGGAGATTATATCAGACGGAACGACCAGCCATGCTGAAAATGCTCACTCTCCCATCTCTATATACACATGTCACGTTTTTATTTAAATGTCTTAATATATAAAGTTAATTACGTTTATTACCCAAATAAGGATGGGTTTACCTTCTGAGTCTGGTTCCTCTCAAAGGTTCCTCTTTCCACTGTCGCCATTTGGCTTGCTCATTGGGGAGAATAGATTCTAATTTTTGACATTGTTTATGTAAAGCTGCTTCATGACAATGTCTATTGTAAAAAGCGCTATACAAATAAAATTGAATTGAACTGAACACTTGGATTCAGGGGGCACCTGGTGTTGTTTTCTTTTGTTTATGTACTCAGAATTAAGCTCATTTTTGCCTACAAACACTGCATTCAGCTACCAAATTTCCTTGATATTTATGATATGAGTTTACATGGAAAATACGTATACAGTGATGTCAACAGCAGTAAAATAACAGTCCACAGGTAATCCTCATTCTATGATCGCCCAAATTAATTATAGTTAGACGTTAGAATGAGAATCTTATAGCGAACATAAATACATATTCAACAAAAAACGTAATCTAAATTTTGAATTTCGAGCTACAAAATACTATACTCTGCTGAAATCTCCCGTGCCAAATGGGGAAGTCAGCAGTGCGTGACATAGGGAGTCCTGGGGTAGGAGTGATGAGCATTCAATGAGAAATGACAACAACCGTTTTTGCATTTCACTTTCACTACATTATCCAATAAATTGCATGATTTGTAATGTCAGGTAATTTACATTACAAATAAGCTTTAGGTTAATGGTTTTGCCAACTGTACTTTAATTTAAGTGTTTTAAGCGTTGTAAGGTATAGCACTGTAAGGTGTAGCAGAGGCATGTTCACAAACTTACTGGAGCTTTGGGGTAGGTTGGAGAAGAAGCCTTTGAGGCAAGAAGCTAGCCACTCCATGCTCTCCTGCAGGTTAGCAAGAGCCTTTAGGTCACTAACATCCTGTAGGATCTCACTCAGTGGGATCAGCTTGTCTCCCAGGTTCCCAGTCAATACCTCAGACTCCTTAGCAAAGGCCACCCTTAGGTTACAGTGAGAAAGCAAGAGCAAGTGAGAATGAGAGAGTGAGAGAGAGAGAGACAGAGTGTGAGAGAGAGAGAGAGAGAGAGAGAGAGAGAGAGAGAGAGAGAGAGAGAGACAGAGAGATCAGTAAAATGTCACAAATTACACAACACTGCATTTGGATAAAGAGCTAATAAAAATGGATTTCTTCCAATAATTTATATCACCTGTATTTTCGTTCAAACTTCACAAGATCAATAAATTTGCACAACACACACATGTAACCGTAAATACAGTCATGTAGCAACACAATGTATTTAACATTTAATAATAAATAATGTATATGACTGTACTTAACTGCCATTTAATACCCTGCACACATTCAAACTTCTGGCATTATACAAGTTTGACACTATGCACTGAATAAACATGCCAGGGATTGTATTAAACAGGACGGATCCTTGCTTGAAACGTCCGGTTGATTGCGGATAAACCTTAGTGCAAATTGATATGTTAGTATTGCCCCATGTTACTGTATTTTCCCTCATGATATTTTAGTCAGGATAGTGACTCTGTGAGAAAGCGCAACATTAGACTTACCTGTTTAAATTGGTAAATGTTGGTTAACAGTTAACTGCTATTTACAATCAGTTATTAATATGCCAATTAATAACATTAAATTGACGTTTCCTGACATTTATACGCAAATTCTCAAAGGATACATTGTTATGAATAGTTAAGGAGATGATGACTAGCTGTTAATATATCAGCTGGCTTGTATGTAATAGAAGAGGTAAGTGTGTTATAACTCACAGCATGTAAAAGATCACAAATTCCAATTAATATTTCCACAAAGTAAATGTGACCATTCTCTAAGAAGTTACTGTACCAACTACTACTAAATACAAAATACTAACATGAAAAAATGCACGCCAGACAACAGCACTTAAACCAAACTAACAATGGACTGACACATCTCTTGGAGTCAAACAAAACTCTCTTTTCCAGGTTCTCAAAAAATAAATAAAAAGTAAAAAAAAAAACAAAAAAAAACCTATTTTAGCCAGAAAAAGATAAATTATGCAAATGCTCATATTTTCCCATTATTGCCTTCTTTAAAACAGAGAAACGTGCCTGATTGTCAACCCTGTTCCTGTGTCACCTGTGTAGGCTGCAAATGTTTATGCAAATTAAAGTGTATGCCACTGCATTTGAATATGTTTGCATATTAGTGTCTTATTACTGAAAGCTGCAATATGTTCTTTCGGCACCTTGCTTCAATTTGTGCCTTAAGCACAGCAGTGTTATCCTTTAAATACATATTCTATTTTGGTGGATTTTCACCTTAAGCTTAAGAAGAGTTAGTACCTTAAAAAGGTTGTTGTGGTAGGCAGCCACGGGGCAATAAAAACCTGAAACTTTGGAACAATTGTTAGCTTTAATGTTATATACCCATCTCTGTAAGACGCAAAGCGCAGGGAATAGTGCGCAGAGATATTCAAGTTACAAGAGATTTACATAGAATTAACATAGATGACAGAAATGCCACAAGAAATCTGTCGACAAATCAGTATGTGTTTTCGTTAACCTTTTCACTAGTTTCATACTTCCAGCCAATTTTTTTAAGCTAATTTGGTGTACTACTGTTGTTTGTCGTTTGGTCACCAATAACATTCAAATTTCTAAACATACAATGGAGCAAAAATTCTGAGATCACTAGGGTAAATGCTTCAATTGAATGCTCCAACTGATTGTGATAACGAATTGATAACAAATTACATAATTATAAAAAGCACTGTCAGAGTCTGTCTGTCATGGTTCAACAATGCGTGAAAACAACCAGTCATCTGATTTAAACATCAAGCTTATTATGGGGCATATGAAAACACAAGTAAACCCAAGGATTCACTAACTATACAATACGCTATTTGGAACACCGTGTAATTAGGTTGGATCACCATAGCTGGTCAAATCTTGTGCATGCTATCATTAAAGCACAAGAGAGAACATGCCACATACTGATCAATTCTGACATATTTCCACAATTCACACGAGCTGTTTTATTGATTACACGTTTTGTAATGGAAACATTGTGTAAGGGAAAACTCAACATGAATGTACTTTTAGCAAGTTGTGCTGGTATGAGTGGATCGGGCACAGCAGTGGTCCACCAACCATTAATGTCCAGCCCCCAGCACCCAGGCGGTGTCCTGTGAGCACTGGTAAGGGATTTGAGGATGGCTGTGCAACAATAGATGAGGTGGAACAAGGTGAAACAATAAGGTAGATATAATAAAATGCAGAATTGGAGAAACTCCAGCAGCACTGCTGTTCCTGATCCACTCATGCCAGGGCACTAACACACAGCCACCACACTGTAGTGTCACTGTAGTGACAAGCATCATCCACCACCCAAATAGTACCAGATGCAGTGGAGGAAAATAAGTATTTTTTTACACTGCCGATTTGGAAGTTTTCCCACCTACAAAGAATGGAGAGCTCTGTAATTTGTATCATAGGTACACCTAATCTGTGAGAGACAGAATCTAAACAAAAAATCCAGAAAGTCCCCATTGTATGATTTCATAATTCGTGATGCTCCGTAAGAAGCATTTTAAATTCCTGAAGTGGTCTAGCAAGAAACCTGAAAGATCTGGAGAAGATCTGTGTGGAGGAGTAGGCCAAAATCATGGTCAAGAATTCCAGGAAATGTGACCTGTGTAATTGTAAACAAATATTAAGTTATATTTTTCTATTGTATCAAATATCTTACTATATGCAATGAAATGCAAATTGATTATTTAAAAATCATACATTGTGATTTTCTGCATTTTTTTAGATTCTGTTTTTCACAGTTGAAGTGTATCTACGATAAAAATTACAGACCACTCCGTTCTTTGTAAGTGAAAAAACATGCAAAATCGGCAGTGTATCAAATAATTTCCCACTGAATATATACGTACGATGCTTACAAAAATTTGAGGATATTTCATTAAGGGATCTTAGGGGATTTCTGTGAGCAGTATATATGCACTGTTTATTCAGATTATAGCACCAACTTCTATAGTATAGTTCAACTTCTGATCTGGTCTGTTGAGTAACAGGGCAGGCTTGTTAATCACTTTCAGATGCTTTGCACACTAAAGGAACAACAATGAGATTGACAAGGCATCCTGCAGAAGTGCCAACTGCAAAACTGGTGAAAATCAGAAAGAAAAAACAAGGAGTAGATGCCACTGACATTTTGTCTCTCCTTGTCTTTTCTTTCTAATTTTCGCCAGTTTTGCAGTTGGTGAGGGTTTGCATCACTACTAGTACCATGGTGCGTTACCTAGAGGTAGCATAGATAATCTAATTTCTGCAGGACAGCACATCAAATCTGCCATTGCCAGAATATCTGCTGTGTCTGAGTATGGAGGAGATTCCAGGGTCAGGGCGTTTCAGGAAATTTCTGCAAAATGGACTAGCCTGCGGCATAATTTTTCAGTTTTAATTTTTATGGTATATTCAAATTCTACCCTCCATAAGGTGATAATTTTAAATTTCCATGTGTGTACTTACCGTGTAAAGTCCTCTTCATCCTCTCTCTTCTGTCGTAATTGTCTGGGCTGTGTCATGTTGGCCCAGTTGGGCAATGACTGCAACAGACGACTGATGTCCTCATCTTTGGCCCAGGATGCACTGATGATGAGTTTTTCCTCACTCTGGACTATTCCCCTGCAACAAAGACACACTGTAAGAAACATAATTACATATATATTGCTAGAAGGTTAGCACCACAGGGCCATTGCAGATCAGATATAACTTACCAACAGCCAAATAGTCAACCTTTTACTTTTCTACCAACATTACAAAGCAATGGAAAATGTGTCTAACAGTGTACAAACAATGTAGTGTGTCTTTTCAGTGTTTTAATTACTGAAAATGTACAGTATATATTATGAGCTTGCCAAAGCAACAACAACAAAAAAAAACAAAACTCCAGTCACATGTTTGCTGAGCACCGGATTTACCAGAATAGTAAAATTATTCTAATCTAAACTAACTCTCAATGTTATGCGCTTAAATATGCAGCACTGTTTTCCAACAAATAATGTTGCCTTATTAACATCCTCAAACTATCAATAAATACAATAGATGTTTAGTACAAGTAAATAAACTAAATATTTTTGCAAATACATGGGCAAATAAATAAGACATGACTTACAGCATGCTATATTATACTTACAAGAAAGCCATATTTAAACAAAAAAGCAAGCTTTAAACAATGTAATGTTCCCATGCCACATTGTTCCAACTAAAGTACTGAAGGTTAACATTACAGCCATATCATCATAGGATCTTGAAAGCAAAATCAGGGCATACAATCTATCAGAAACAATAACAAAATCATGGAGTTGGAAATGGGATGGACAATTACCACAACAAAGGCCAATGAGACAGGAAAATGTGAACTGATTTGGTTGTATGTTTTTCAAGATCTACCTGGCTTGACCTGGCTTCACAGAATAAACAGAAGCCTTGATTAAAGCCTCCAGTATTTGTTACTTTGTTATCTATTTAGACCAGAAAATATAACATTGGCCCTAAAACACAGTCCTGCAGACCTCTTTCAAAATAAGCCTGTATTCCATTCAAAAAGATATTCCAAAAAGGGTTTTATAATCAAGAAGCAGTACCGGTACCTGTTTCAAAGGTTGGTTTGTTAAACACAACGCAAATTAGGACAATTAAATATGGGATATTTCAAGCTCCCTGAATAAGGATTATGCCTCGTATGCTAAAAACTAAAAAATGCAAAGTGAATTTATAAAAACAACCTTCTCTACAATTACATGCAACATCTAAGTTATAGCTCAACAGCTGCTGTTGGACAATGGTGACATGCTAGAGTGGAAAGAACAAGATTTAAATAACATCATTCAAAATGTCTTCTAGTTTATTTGGCAAACTTCATACAACTACACTACATTCAACATAATCACATGGATACTACTTACTAAGTATGAAATTATATAATACCTCAATAGACCCCAGTGACAACAATTTTTTTCCATAGTTTGTAGTTTGAGATGCAAACCGATTAACAATTAACCTTAGTGATTTACGAACAACTTCAAGAACAACATAACTTTAAGAACACCAGTTTTTGCATGTATTTTCTCAAAAGCATTCTAGGTCACCAAAATTACTAACAAATTTGTTGTGCTTTATTCAACCAAAAATCAATGTTAGCCGAAAAACCAAACCACTGACTTACAGTAGGAAAAAAGTTATTATAAAAAAAAAAGGTTAATAATGAATTATTATTACGTATTTATATGAGTGGTATAGAAAATATTTACTGTGCACAAGTTAAATGATCTAAATCTGGGAATGAAATGAAACACTACATACATTTATTTTCAGAAATAAGGGACCTTAACAATGGGAGACTTTAATCCTAGCTACTACACCATGGAACTTACAGCCAATGTTAATTTAATACAATAAAGATAGCATAGACACCCGCCAGACCTGTAGATTTGCTTTTTCTGTTGGCATTTGATGTTGTGCATGTGAATGTTAAGTTTAGATGTACTTAGTGAGCTGGCTCAGAATACTCTTAAATGTAAAAAAAACAAGCTTAACTATTATGTTAGGTTTTGGGAAACATTTAAAAAACGTTTACATTACAAAGTTATGAAGTAATAATGAAGGTTTTGGGAAACAAACTCCTGCTCTTATATTTTCCAAACTTCGAACTATTGACCATGTTATCTTGGCCCCTTACTGTTCCATCTGTTTTGCCATGACAAAAAAATATATTTCGTTATACTAGGAAATGATAGAATAGCTAATAAGCAATTTATCATTATGCTACAAAACATTCACCCAAAAATCTAACTTTAACTTTGGAAATATACATTTAAAAGAGAATTTCAATCAATATTGTTATCTTAAAGCTGAATTACTTATAAGGACGTTTCCCTTTTAAAAAGTGGTTAGTTAAAAATATTATGCTGTAACATTCACTCTCCAACACTTTTTTTAGAAACACCTGCACACTTATTCATGCAAATATCCAATCATCATCATGCTGCCATCAGACAGTCTAGTTTTGAGTATATCTGCTGTCTGTGAAAATTCTATTTTAAAGTTTAATCAGACACTGTACAATTGCAATGGGCATAAAAAAAACAACACAAAAGAAATCAACATTTTTAACCTTGAGGTGGATGGGTTACAACAGCTGAAGAACATGCTGTATTTTTGGCAGCCAAAATTAAAAATAAGAATACAGGCTCACCAAACCAGACCAGAATGGAAACTGAAAAAGTCAATTTAACTCAATTTTATTTGTCTAGTGCTTTTTACAATAGAATAATGTAATGTGACAATGTCTATTTGTCCCTAATGAGCAAGCCAGTGGCGACAGTGGCAATGAAAAAAATCCCTGAGATTAAGAGGAAGAAACATTGAGAGAAACCAAACTCAGAAACCCATCATCATTTGGGCAATAAACATTATTAACATTCTATATAAAACATTTAAGTGTATTAAATCTGTGAAGAGATGGGAGAGGGAGAATCTTCGGCATGGCTGATCGTTTCGTCTGATAGGAGAGCATGGCTGATAAACAGTCTTGTCTTATGAATCACTGAATTCTACTGAGGCACACGGATGGTAGGGTCAAAAATCAGTGTTAACAGCATGAATTTGTAGATGCAACCTGCATAATGTCAGCGGTTCATTCTGGTGGAGGTGCTTTTCACAGTCTAGTTGAGTTTTCCTACATTAGCACAACTTACCTGTCTTCTAAAAGCTACTTTGAGTCTGATAACGCACCTATTCACAGCAAAGTCATCTTAAACTAGTTTCTAAACATGATAATGAGTTCAGTATTCCCTTTGGCATTCGCACTCACCGGATCTGAATCCAATAGTACATCCCATAAGTTGAATCAGTTCATCTGGACCATAAGGATTCATCACTTTTCAAGAGTCAACACGTCTAGGATTTTCTAACCCAGATTGTTGAGCATGTATGAACATATCCAATAGAACACTTTCGGGAAGTAACAGAACTGGTCATTCACAGCTTGAAATGGAAGACGTCACTTAGATATTTTCGAGTTTAGACATGCTTATTTGAGTGATCAGAATTCTTCGGAAATACAAACAAATTTTTTCACCATATATGCTAAGAAATTCCATGCATCTGGAGTATGTATCGGTATATGAAAAAAGAAATCACATAACGTGGATGTAAATGCATACTATGCACTTACAGTTGTGCTCATAAGTTAACATACCCTTGCAGAATGTATAATTTTTTGGCTGTTTTTAGGAGAATATGAATGATAATACAAAAACCCTGGTTAGTGGCTTGGTGAAGCCATTTCTTAGCAAACAATAACAATGTTTGCTCTTTTTAAATAATAATGACAACAGAAACTACCCAAATCAAAAGTTTACACACACAAACTGACACACAAAATAGCTATTAAAAGAAACAATCCTCAGCTGTGATATAGTTATTTGTAATTAGTGTGTGTGCAAAAAAAAGTCAGTGAGTTTATGGGCTCCTGACAGACCCCTGCATGTTTCATCCAGTGTTGCCACTGACGTTGTTGGGTTACGAGAGCGAAATAAGTATCAAAGGATCTGCGGGAGAAGATAGTTGAACTATAAAACAGGAAAAGGATAGAAAAAAATAACCAAGGAATTAAGAATGCCAATAAGTAGTGTTCAAACTTTAATTAATAAGTGAAAAATGAGGGATTTTGTTGAAACAAAGACAAGGTCAGGTGGACCAACAAAAATTTCAACAACAACTGCAAGGAAAATTATTTGGGAAGCAAAGAAAAACCCAAAAATAACGATGCACAATAAAAAATGGGTTGCATGGTCGAGTCGCCAGAAGAAAGCCATTACTATGCCAATGCCACAAAGCAGTCCGCGTACAATATGCCACACAGCACAGAGACAAACCTTAACATTTCGGGAACAAAATTATTTAGGGGGATGAGACCAAAATTGAACTTTTTGGCCACAACCATAAATGCTATATTTGGACAAGAGTCAACAAGGCTTATGATGAAAGTGGGTCGGTGATGTTTTGGGGACGTGTGAGCTACACAGGCACAGGGAACTTGGTCAAAATTGATGGCAATATGAATGCAGCATTTTATCAGAAAATACTGGAGGAAAATTTGCACTCATCAGCACAGAATCTGCGTATGGGACGGACTTGGATGTTCCAACATGACAATGATCCAAAACACAAGGCCAAGTTGGCCTGTCATTGGCTACAGCAGAAAAAAGTGAAGGTTCTGGAGTGGCCATCTCAGTCTCCTGGACTCAATATCAATGAGCCACTTTGGGGAGATCTCAAACGTGCAGTTCATGCAATATGGCCCAAGAATTTCTAGGAACTGGAAGTATTTTGCCAAGAAGAATGGGCAGCTTTACCAAAAAAGTCAGTCATAACTCGATGCTTGCTATGGCTACAATCAGGGCCAACATTTTACCTAACATTTTCACCAACTGGTTCCTTCTAAATATCAACTCCTGATATCAGCTCCTTCCTCTATGTATAAAGAAATGAAAGAGCTAATCTAGGGTTTCATCACAGCTCTTACTTTCCAGGTTTGATCCAGACCCTCTGGCCCACATTCCAAAAACATGTGTGTTAGGTTAATTGCTCTTTCTCAATCACCCTGAATGTGTGAATGTATGTACCAGACAATAGATTGGCACTGCGTCTAGGGTTGTTCCTGCTCGCGCCCCATGCCTCTGGCTAGATGCGACCCTGACCAGGATTAAATTGACATTAAAATAAAGGAATGAATGAATGAAAGATTGTGTAAATATGTGACTTTTGAATCAGAAACCATATTTTTTGCAAGTAAAAAAAATGTAAACTACACAGGATGTGGTACAGTGTAATAAGAGGATCCACATGTTACACAGGACATATACATTTAACTATTAGGTGCAAATGCCTCTGGTTGAAGTCTTATCAGGATACAATTTAGCATTTTTAGCACTTAAAAGTTAAATAATGGTTTATGAACACCAAACACATCAGTCTGATGCCAGCACCTATAATTAATTGTTCTGCTTGAAACATTTTCTGACACCATCTGGAAAACAACATGCAGACCTGACTGGTCAATCAATCTCTGTACCACCAACGGAGATTACAGCATTATAATGAAGGTTCTGGATATGACAGGTATATGCATTACCTGTAGGCAGTATTGCAGATCTCTTTGTACTCTTTCAGCTTGTCACAGACCATCTCCAGGAACTGGTTAGAGTATGTGCTGAGGTCCTGCATCAGACTCATGAGATCCTGGATGGACTTCTCCACTATTACAGTGCTCTGGAAACAATCATGTATATACACACCATTAGCAACATTTCTTTTACAAAACCAATGTTCTTGCAAAACAATAATGCCATCTGGAATGTAAAGGAAGCTTGCACACGAAGCAAAACAGAATACTAAAATACTATATCTATGCTAAAATACTATCTCAGAATACTAAAAATTGTCCAGAATATTCGTCACTACTTCAGTTGCAATGGAAAACAGTATAAAAGTTTTGTCACGTGCACACAAGTAGCGGTAATGAAATGTTTGTTAGATGTTATTCAATTGTACTTATTACAGCTTTATAATGTTACAATGTTAAACAATGTTAAATGTTTAAGTATTGATTACTACTTCACAGTATTTGATTTGCCGTAGATGCTTTTTCAGCCAGACTGGCTGCATCATTTTCAGCAAAATGAAGCAGGGATGAAGCAAAATGACAGCTCAGTCATTTTCCATATAAAAGGCGTCTTGTCATTCACCTCATACTCCACTGGGCACTATAAATGGAATACAATCTTCACATTCACCTGTCACAGCCTTATGCATCAATGCAAGGGTCACTAATACGTATCTATCAGAATGCCACTTTGTGAGCTTACAAAAACAAGTTGTTACAAATTAGTCACAGAACTGAAACTAATGAATAAAACACAGCATTGCTGGACATCTTATCCCTATCATTGTAAGTGTTATTAATCAGTGCTCTCAATGTTAGATAAACACCACTAATAAGGCACACTTCAAGTCACCAATCAGCTTTTGCTATCCAGGACATGTTTGCGTTTTGTGTTTGATGGTATTTTGGCAGGATTTAATGGACCACAACCAATATAAAAGCCCATCAGCGCACTGTCTGCAGTTTCTGGCTGTGGCCACTAAAAACTGCGTGAGGAATTAAATACGTGTCACCAGCAGTGAAACTCCCTCGCAAGACTGATGCTGGCAAGAACATGTTAAATTGGCTCTGGTTTTTAAGTGCCACATTTTGAAACACTATGATGCACCCCATCCAGCAGGGGGAAGCAGTGTCCTTAGTAAGAACATGCTAGATCTGTAATCTCTTCTGCATATCAATGTAGCTCCAAGGGGAGGGGGTAATGATCCGTAGCGAAGACTGAGTTTGTGACTGCCGCTGAACACGGGGTTCTGTGTCAGCGTGTGACAGCAGGGGACCACTGAGAGGCAACTCTGCGGCCTTGCCCATCATCTCCACACTGTCAGTATATGTATGTGCGTGGGTATGTGGATAGGCCATGCTTGGAAACTGCCTCCACTTAAAATTCAATGCACCCCTTAAATCCAAATGTGGACAGACAAGTCGTACAGCCAAAATATTCAAGAACTACTTGGGTCAGTTTGGCCCACATCCCGTAAAGACAGAGATAACTCTCTCTCCTTCCGAGCAAGTGAAAGCCCTGAACTCAATTAATCCAGTAACAAATGCTTCAGCACTCAGCTTCTAATTCCGCTCATTTAACACAGCCATCCGTCTTAACACAGGAAATCATTAAAAAATAATCAAGCAGGGAGACAGAGTGAATGAGAAAGAGAGCCAAATAAAAGAGCCAATGGAAAGAGAAAGCCATAGGAGAGGAAGCAAACAATCATGGGCCTGCACATCCTACAGCTCGAAACGTCTTTCCATCTTATTATGTAAATGCCATGCAGAGACTAAAAATGAAAAATAAAAAAAAATACTTTTTCGATCTTTAAATTTCCTTCAGTGTGATGCAGAGGTTAGTACCGCTGCCTCAAACCTCTGAGATCCTCGGTTCGATCTAAGGATTAGAGGATTACTAACACTAACTGGGCAACAACAGATGAGCTACTGTATCTGACTTGGAGCAATATGGTGACTGTCTCTAATAAAGTAGACAGTGAGAGAACAGAGTGATCGACCACTCAAATAGTACCTGATCTCTGCTGGTCCTTTGGGTGCTCTGGCCATTACAGAACAGAGTAAAGGTGATCAACAAATTATGTAGAGAAAAAGACTACAGTCTGTAATTTTAGATCTGCAAAGTCATGTGATCACTAAAACATGAATAAAGAATAAACACAATATAAACTGCATATTACACATACACTAAAGAAAAAAAACAGTCAATATTTTGGATGCACCTTCTAATTCACTGTTTTTTTTTCATTATTTTCAAATGTTCTTCATTGTAGATTAATACTAAAGTCATGCCAACTATTAAGAAATATACATGGAACTACAGGAAACGTATGACTTCTGCAAACAGAGGGTTCTGCACCAAATATGTTCTATTTTTCTACTGCATCAAATACTTGTTTCATGCACTAAAAGGCAAATACATTAATGCCCTTATGGCAAATTATACACTGTGATTTTCTGTATTTTTTTTTAGATTTTGTTTTACAGTTAAAGTATACCTACGATATATTTAATTATAGACTTCTCCATTCTTTGTAGGTGGGAAAACTTACAAAATCGTATGACTGTATATGACAATTTATACATTTCATCACATTTTTTAAATCAGTTTGTTAATCGAGTAAAAGCAAACATTCTGAATAAAAACTCAAAAAACGTTTTGACACATATATTTCATTAAACAGTAGTCAGTCAAACCTGTTCAGATGAGCTGCATGCTGAGCGACCTCTGGCCTTGATATGGCGCCTACAATATTTTGGCTTTGGAAAATATGCAATCACACCTCTTTGGCCAGGAAAAGTATTTTTGGATCCATTTTGGTGCATGCAGTTCTCTTTAGATTTCTCTCCTTGAATGTTTAAAAATCTGGCCAATGTACGGTGTTCATGTTTCACAATGACAAATGTGCCAGTTGTATAGTGAGCTTCATCAACATTGTAACCAATAACAAATTGTAAAAAATATTATCTACATACAGCTCACTATGATTCCCAGCACTGTCAATCTCTAGTTTCTCTGAACTGTGTCAGAGGCATAGTTCATCACTAGCTGCGATATCATAGCCATTACTTCATTTGTAAATGACCGCGTTCTTGCAACAAATTAATATAAATCCTCAGGGTTTGCAAGTGACTGTCACTTAAAAATGCATGTCTGAAATTTCACTGTATGTTTTATGGTGAACCTTGATACACTCCTTAAAAAACAGAGATGTATTCACTGGTGCAAAATTCTATTTTTAAAGTTAAGTCTTCTTCCGATATTGTATTAAAGCTCTGCACTCCATCATTTAAGTACAAATGAGCTGTGTGTGGATTGTGGGTAGCATGTGGTCTACTGCTTCCAAAAATGAAATTTCCAAAACTCAGCATTAAGTTGACTCTTCTGAGGCTTTTAGTTTTTTTTAAAACCACCAATCCATCACAACCTCTCAGCTTGGCAACTGACTTAAGCACTTAACTCACTTCCTTTAGTTGGCTAACTTCACTCATGTCCTATAGACCACACACTTTTGTTCTCCCATTGTTCCTATTTCGCTTTTTCATCTGGTTCATGGCTGTTCATTGCACCTTCATCAAAATAACATTCCGCATATTCTGTTGTGTTGCATCTTGCAGTTGGCAAATGTGCTCACTCACCTTTTAAATAATTAATCCTCTTTGAGCAAGGTTTTCCCTGAACGGACAAACATTTCATGTTGAAAGCAAGCCTTACAATAATGTGCTTTAGGTACAGCTATAAAGAAAGGTCTGTAACTGCTAAACAGTCTGTAAGACTATGTGGCATTTCTCACTGAATTCACTGTAAGTGCTGCTATTCTCCTGGAGTCTTCTATTTGACTTATTAACTTATTAAATTATTGACATTTCCTGGATGTGTTTATAAATCTCACACTAACATATGGGAATATTTTTTTTCTTTAAATCGTTATTAATTGTTAGTTGACAATCAGCCACGCTTTATGCAGCTGAACTCAAATCTGAAAGCAAACTCTTAAATAGAAGCAGGAGTGATAAATATCTACAGTTACCTGATTGGTGTGCTTGGTTCCATTTTATTTGTTACATTTTTATGACAAAAAAAAGAAAGATTTCAAATAGTGTCGTGCAGTAGAAAACAAGTAATATTTAACTTTGAAATGTAGAAAAGGTAAAGTCGAAAGCCACCCAGACTCAAATGATGATGAAATGAAATGCTTATATGCTTATGCTCTTACTAAGTACAGTATTAAAGCACTTTGTTGATGTTGAATAGTGGCAGCTACAGACCACCATGCTATATATAAATATGCATTTACTTAAACTAAAAATGAATTTTGGCGTATTCTCAAATGTAAATTTGAAAGCTGTATCATTGCATTGCATTCGTATTAGGCAGCAATATCGCAGTTTGAAAAGTACATGAAATAATGAGTTGGCGCACAGCTAACGCCTCTATAACACCTGGTGAAATATTATTAAAGAAACATCAAACTGAAAACACAGCAAATGACAGAACTTCTGATCCTCACACTTCCAGACACCCACACGGACAAGACAGTTGTTTAGGTCGCAAAGGAACTGTCACGCTCCAGTAAATGTGGTGGGTCCAAAATGTTTTTGTTTCATTGATTGTCTAGTTACAATGCCAAATCAAAAAGTTGGAACATTATGGAAATTTAACATGTAAAAATAATGCAGTTATTCTCACGTTTCTTTTGAGTCTTATTTAATTGCAGACAGTGTGAACCTGAGATATTTCAACTAAATTTAAATTGTTTATAAACACCCATTCTTACACAACATTACTCTCACATCTGTTGACCACTGGGGATAATGTTCCCACCTTTGCTCCTCGAAGAACCTTTTGTAGACTGCTTTTGCCAAATCCTAATTATAATCACTTGACATCACCCAGTTTTAGTCACAGCATAAACAGCATAGATCTGCGTTTTCAATACGGGCCCAACTTTTTCTAATCTGTGGTGTGAATTTTTATTTAAATCAATGGCCAATCATGTCAGAAGCAAGGTTTACTCTGGGACAGGGAGGTGTTATTTATAGTTTCTGGATGTTAACTAAGACTCTGCATCTACAGTTATTGTATTCACTTATGCTTTCAAAGCCTTTAAACAGTCAATGAAGATGGAAGTGGTGAGGCATTTCAGAAATGTCATTCTCTAACAAAGCATACCAAATGCTGCATGAGTTTGAGAGTAGTAGAACAGCACTGCCATGTCATTTTCTCTACATTTAAACAAAATATTTTGACTGCACCAAATTATACTTCTCATTTCAGGTTAAGTGTGTTATTTAAGCACTTCTGAGCAGCAAAACCAGCCTTAACATGGAAATGGCAGGTATCATAGTTCTGGGTAGGACTATGCAAGTATCAGAAGAGTCAGTGAGGGTGTATATGTGGTTGTCCACTGTAATGGGTCAGACAATTTGCCCATTAATCCAACCATGACCTCGGATCTCAAGGAGTTCAGAGTATTTAACCTAGACTGTTTTACTGTGCTGCTCTCGCTCTCTCTCTCTCTCACACACACACACACACACACACACACACACATCTGCTCAACCCAACAAAGCACGACACACACCCACAGCCATCTCTCTGGGGTACAGCTGTGTGACACACGAGGAGGATGGCATCCTGACGGTTCATTTATCAATGTCAGAGTGACAGCGTACCTCCGAGACCCAGTCACACAGCGTTCAGATATAGGCAGCATCACAAGACCCTGCTCCTACATAGTCTGCATGCCAGCCACATGACCATGAAATCGTGACTTTAATGTTCTACTGGAAGCACTAAGTTTTTCATTATTATGCTGCTGTTTCAGGCCATTTATAGTACACATGTACCATGCTGATATTTACCATACATAAATATGGAGCTATTCATCTTCTTGGACTTCAGTATTATAATAGCAAGTCACAATACAGCACAACGCAAACACACGCACCCTCATTTTCTGATGGAGTTTCGATAAAGCCATCGTAAAGTGTATCGCAATCCAAGGAGTTAAAAATATAGTATATAGTATATAATATAGTGTAAATCTGTCTATATACTGTATATACACCCACGTGACCATGTCACAATAACAAAATTCTGTATCTATTAGTGTTCATTTAATGTTGCGTAAGCATCAATGGTGATAATCACAATGTTATCAACACACTAGGTATGGACCTATTTAGAGAAACCAATCAGATCTAATGCATGTCTTTGGAATGTGGGAGGGCCTGGAGCAAACGGAGTAAATGTCGAGGTAAGTTTGCTAACCACACGCACCACTATGTAGTACTAAACTCTGTAATAATGCACAAAGTTTTAAGAAAATAAAAGCTCACCATTTTTGCCTGGGATTTGATTGATTGATTGATTTATATGGATTGGACTGGATTGAATGGATGGATAGATGGGATGGATGGATGTATATATAGACAGAACTTTATTGATCCTAAGGGAAACTGCATGCATAAGAGTCTTTTGAGTGCATTACCATAGTGATGTGTGACTTACTGTCTTGGTGTATATGCTACCTGTGGGGTGAGTTCAGCATCTTTGCTTGTACTAACCGGTAATAGGCACTTATCAAGGCTATATGAAGTACAATTTGAGAAAGTTTGGCAAATCGGCAAAAATAATTGCAATCGCTACATCTCTATAACATATATAAAGTTTTGATGTTGATTTTGAGAATTTTGCTTTCAGCAGCTTGTTTAGCTTTCAGGCAGGACTAAACACTTGGGCAACATATGGCATTATGGAAGAAGGATTTATGAGGAACGACATTACATCTATGTGTTAAACACTGATGTATTTAATGTATTTGGTTTTGCCACTATAACAAAAGGAACAAGCCACTCCAGGCGTATTACCATGATTGTATCACAAGCAAGGTTAAATAATTTATTTGTCTAAGCTAAAAACATGATAAAATGGTTACTATAGTAGCGTTTAATCAATACATTAAGCAAAATCTGAAATTCTGCAGTTATTTTGGAGTGTGATGTCACACACAGGTTGGAATGCATGCAGTCAATCAGACTGAAGGACATTTGTTTTAGGTTGCATAATATGCCAATCAGCTCACAACACTGGCCCATCAATTGTGTTGTTTACAGTTTCTAATTTACAAAAACTCTATCATACATCAAACAACACAACTTTACATAATCTCTTTACATTTCCTAAAGTAGAGGCGCAGTAAATATATGGTGCACAAATCAGTTTGGGAATGAGAGAGAGTACACCAGTGAGAGGCATTACATTACCGTTAATTTGTATAGTGGTATATCAGTCCAAATAGCTCTAACAGTACACCATGGACGACTTGTGCTATAGACACTGTTCACAAAAACTAGGGGATATTTAATTTTCATTTTGAAGCATCTCTTAATTTTTGTGAGCAGTATAGTTAAGAATTTGGTGGGTTCTGGCAGCTAGCTTACAATAGATTCATAGATAGATCAGTTATCAGTGTATTGAGGTGCATTTACACAGAAAGTTTTATGTCGTTTAGCTCCATAAGAGCCTGATACAATGATTATATTCAAGATTCATGATGTGACCTAGTGTAATTGGGGGTCTATGCTGTGAATGTTTGCTTATTTGTGTGAGTTTTTAACTGAGTTCAAGAAATTGGTTGGGTAGCGCCGTTGCCTCACAGCAAGAAGGACCCGGGTTCATTCCCAGGGAGGAGTGGCCTGGGTCATTTTCTGTGTGGAGTCTGCATGCCCACCCTGTGTCTGCGTGGGTTTACTCCAGGTACTCCAGTTTCCTCCCACAGTCCAAAGACATCCGTGTTAGATAAATTGGTCTCTCTAAAGTGGCCCTTAGTGCGTACCTGTGTGTGTGCAATGCGATGGATTGGCGCCTCGTCTAGGGTTGTTCCTGCCATTGCACCCAGTGTTGCCAGGTGGGCACCAGCTTGCTCGCGACCCCGTGTGGATAAAGCGAAAGATAATGGATGGAATGTTTAAAGCACAGAAACAAACTCAACGCAAAGGTCATTGTGTTCAACTTGTTCAAAACAGCTGGGGATTCTGAGATGTCTTTCATAAAAGGGGACAGGTGGTACAGTGGCGGTATAAAAATATAAAAAGCCTGTCATACAAAATGCCAGCTCAGATTTCAGTATGGAAGACTGTCACGCTGCCTAGGCACAGGTGTGTCTTTGCTTGGTACTAGGGAGCAGGAGATAGTTGATTAGTGGTATTAAACGTGGAGACCGCACAATGGATTATTATTTATGCAAGGGTAATATCAATTTGACATTTGACATCCCACAATTATTTTGACTATATTTATTTGAACAATTTTATTTCACAGACAGGTACTATTTTCTGAATCTAGTAAATTCATGCTCAGTCCCTGAGTGGCATATTTCACCATTTACTTTCATTTCTACAAGTTAGTTGAATTTCAGGCATGGGGATGCATCTCTGCAGATCTTCTGAAGGTCATTCAAGTTTTTGTTTTGTGTTTGATTCCTTGTATTCGCAAATCTTGGACATATTTTGAGCATTATTTGGTGTAAAAGAGACATATCTGACCTTCATGCTTCTAATCAGACTTGAAAGCACATACGAATGTTTGAATCTGAATGGGAGATGTCAGATGCATTGTGTTTTTGACGTTCAGACAGTACAAAATCTGTAAATTAGATGACTGTCCAAACATAGCCTTAACTAAAAAAAATAAATAAAATGTATTCACCTGTACAACAAAACAAGCATCACGCACACATTGTGCAAATCTGGGGTTGAATGTTATTTCTGGTCACACCTGTGATGCCAAATCCTTCTCCAGATCTAATGGGGCAGCACAAAACCATAGACACTGCGCTTGTGCATGCAAATCCCTTTGCTGCAGGATTATGCAAGTTTTAATATGTGTAATTTCTATGATGGGGTGGAGGGTGGGGGTGTTTGGCCTTCTAACTCCATCTCCATTTCAGCCGCATCTCTGCTGGCCCAGCGATTACCGAACATATGCAAATGAGCTCAGACATTCATCATGCCTGAGTCTGGGACACTTTAGAGCCAGGTGTGAGAGCTATATGTTGTGCAAATGAAGCTTTGTCAGCAGAATTAATGCCTGTGTGTGTTTGTTTTGGGCTAAATAATGAGTATAGCAGTCTCACACTTTATAACAGATGGGGTCATGGGGACAGAGAACACACCCAACTCCACCTTCAAAGCTAATGCTAGCATTGGTCCCCAGAGCTCACCCCTCCCTTTTCTGTCTCCTTGGGGTGCACTATTAATGGTTCAGTAGGCGATGAAATAGAGTGTCAAATATAAACACACAGACACATTGTGAGAAGCTGTTTGGGGATGGCACGCACACAAATGCACACTCGCCCCCCTACACCCTCCATAAATAGGTCCATATGGGGCTAATGGAGCAGAGAGAGGAACAAAAAGAAGCCAATGATTTATACATTACCATAATGGAATGGCGGTGTGGTTACACTGACGCACACAAAATGCCTGGTGTAAAATAACTAATTTCCTCAAACTGCCAGCTTAACACATTAGTTTTCCTCACTAATCCCATCAGAACACAAAACATCAGCACGGGCCGAAATCCAAGAACACTTTTACTTTGTTCTGCCTGTGCCACCACTCTGCTCATGACTGCCAGCACTTTGGTGACATTTCAACTCTTCTCCTATTTTTCTCTCTGCGGGCAGAGCTAAGCTTCTTTCTCATTCTCTCTTGCTCTGTGAGGACCTTCTCTACTGACAGGTTACCTGAAAGAAACTTGATGTGCACGCCTTGGGCTCATAAAACTGCTGCTGCACTTAGATTAGAGGAACAAACCAGTACTACTGAAGCTTAGCAGAAGCAAGTTGAGGGGGGAGCCTCAGGACAGGGAGGTATGTGTGTGTGTATACACTTCCATGGTCTGGGCTGTTGTAATGTTTTGTGTGTGTGTGTGTGTGTGTACTGCTATATTTGTGAGGAATAACTCAGGGTGCATTTGTTATACAGATATTGATTTGATAAGTATGGCCACGGATTCATTCTTGCTTTAAAAAAGCCCTGGTTCCAGCATTAAACACCACTGGAAGCCCTGTAGCATCAGCTCAGTGTGTACTGAATCTGTTTGCTGTTCCCATTACTATAGCTGTACATATACTACAAGTGAAATTATCTTGAGGCTCTCATACAGAGTAAGCAAAAGGTTATTTAAGAAAAATGCCAGGGTTTTCAATCAATTCTAAAGCGGTATGTATTGTATTGTTTGTAAACAATTTGCTACACAGCTGTGCAGCCAGAAATTTGGTTTTGCATGAGCCTTGACAAAAGTGGGTGAGCAAAAGTAAGCACAAGCCCATGCCAAGCAAAATAAAAATAAAATACAACTGCTGACTATTCTACAAAGCCGCAATTAACATAATAATCGGGTGAAAGCACCGATTAACCTTCGGAGTTTGAATGACAGCAGCATTTGTAAATATATCATATTTACCTTTTTTTCCAGTAACAATTGCATCATGAACACATACATTGGGGAAAGTAAGGATTTGATACACTGCCGATTTAGTTTTCCCACCTACAAAGAATAAAGAGGGCTGTCATTTTAATTGTATATCCAGAAAATCTAATTTGTATGATTTTTTTAAATAATTAATTTGCATTGTATTGCATAAAATAAGCATCTGATACAATAGAAAAACAGAACTTGATATGTGATACAGAAACCTTTCCAGTATCAGGCTGTCAACATTGAGTTTTAGCTTCCTCCAAAGACTTTCTATTGGGTTCAGGTCTAGAGAGTGGCTCGGGTAAGGTCCACTCCAGGACCTTGAAGTGATTCTTATGGAGCCACTCCTTAGTTTCCCTGGCTGTGTGTCTCGGGTCATTTTCATGCTGGAAGACCCAGCCACCACCCATTCCAATGCTTTTGCTGAGGGAAGGAGGTTGTTGACCAAAATCTCACAATACATGACCCCTTCCATCCTCCCTTCAATACAGTGAAGTCATCCTGTCCCTGTTGCAGAATAGCACCCCCAAGCTTCAAGATTGTGACTGCGTTCTAGGTATTGTACTCATCCTTCTTCTTCCTCCAATTAAGGAATGAACTCGAATAGAGTTCACACTAAAAAGCTCTATTTCGGTCTAATCTGATCACATGATCTTTTCTCATGTCTCCTCTGGATTATCCAGATGGTCACTGGCGAACTTCATTCAGCCTGGGCATTTTCTGGCGTGAACAGGGGAACCTTGCGTGCCCTGTAGGATTTTAATCCATGACGCGACATAGTGTTCTACTAATGGTCATCTTTGAGACTGTGGTACCAACTCCAGGTCCTCCTGTGTAGTTATGGGCTGATCCTGACCTTTCTCAGAATCATCCTTACCCCACAAGGTGAGATCTTGCATGGATCCTCAGACCGAGGAGGACTGACAGTCAACTTGTGCTTGTTCCATTTTTTAATAAATGGGCCAACAGTTGTTCCCTTCTCACCAAGCGTTGCCTGTTGTCCTGTAGTCCATCCCAGCCTTGTGCAGGTCTACAATATTGTCCGTGGTCTTGGGCATGGTGGAGAGGAGTGTGACTGATTGAGTGTGTGAACAAGTGTCTTATACAGGTAACAAGTTCAAACAGCTGCAATTAATAGGATAGGAGAGCTTCTTATAGAAAAACTAACAAATCTATGCTAGTTGGTAGGTGATCAAATACTGATTCTGTTTCTCACAGTTGAACTGTACCCATGATACAAATTACAGATCTCTCCATTCTTTGTAGGTGGGGAAATTTGTTAAATTGGCAGTTTATCAAATTCTTATTTTCCATGCATGCATGCACTTAATGCCACAGGTAAGGATTAACTTAAAGGCCATGTGGTGCATTTACATCAGAAACAGGAAATCGCTTGAGTTAGAGCCATAACACCACCATAACAATGAAGCGGGAAGTTGTTTGAGTTAGAGCCTAAACTGCATTATTTTAACATAAATGTTTTATCAATGCTCAAAAATGGCTATAACTGATTATTTTCAGTTTTCAGTGGGTGGGTTCCTCTGGGTCAATTACCCACCCAAGCCCACCCATAGAAATGCCCCTGGCGCTGCATGAATTTTGAACACTGTGCATGTTAAGGGTGGTTAATACTACACTTGACTGTGCATATGAAGGACCAAGAAAAGACCACAGGAACAAACGCAAAACGATCTGAATCTAACCATTTTGGCAAAACAATATCAGGCTAAACTTTCTGTGCACTCAGATAAATTCTGGAGTGAGTGAAGATTTATTAGAAAAAAACTATACACGTCATAGTGCTTGTGGTTTGTCAATTCTGCAAATCTGAACTACAAAATCTGAAATTTTATGGAGATTAAATAAAGATAATCATGCTGCCAGAATCTAGAAGATTTAATTCAAAGGCTCAGACAAAAACATTCTGATTTCATTTGTCAGCATATGGCATGCAATGATGCCAATGATACAACCAGCCCCTCCTCCCTTCACTATGAAAGCTGAAAAGCAGATGAAGCAACATAAGGTGTGGAAAATCTACCCTAAACTAGGAAAAGGAGGAGGGAGAGAAGCTTGTGGCACATCGCACAGCTCTATTCTGATTCAGAATCTGGGATAAAGACCCCAACAAAGCATAGCTGCCAGAAGTCACTGAAGCTTACAGGCTCATCCATTAGTTGTCAAGGTCACTAGGGTTTTAAGGGCGTAAAGGCTGATTCCAATTATAAAAAGCAATATATACACAAACCTCTAACCTCAAAGGTTAGAGAAATTAAGCAGGGAGGGTCAACATCCTAAAACTATGGAAATCATACGTTGAGGACTCTGCGTAAAAGGAAACGTCAACTATAATTTCCATTTTGGGGTGCATTACATCATGTAAGTAAATGGGCTAATGATTACTTTGGCGAACCTGTGTCACGCACTACAATATAGAGTTCCATTAACAAACGGCACTGAAATGTTACAAAAAAAAAAAAGAAAAAAAGCCTTGTGTTAATCCTGTCAAGCAACAAGCAGTATCAACTTCTCTCAAACACTGCACACATTACAAAGGCATCTCAGCGAAAGAAGAGGGTCATGATACTGGACTGGCCTGCCTGCAGTCCTGCCATGTCCACAATAGAGAAAGTATGGAGAATTTTAGAACAACACCTTAAGACGTGTTTGCAGGAGGAATGGGAAAAAATATCATCTGAAACACTAAACACTTCTATGGTGCATAAAATCATTCTGACTCAACATGACTGGTATCAGTAATTAACTCTTAAAAGTTCTATGTGTTCGATACATATTTTAGGAATGCACTCAATTTCACAATTTGGCTCAATCCCTGCTAGTACCCTTTTTATGATGGCTGGACTTATGCTGTTTCAACTTTATGATTCGATTCTGAGAATAAACATAAATTCAGTTTCAGCAGAAGCCGTACTAGATGTTTTTACCTTGGCAAGCAATACGCAGTATGTCACTCTGATGCACTCTGCTTTGCTGCATGAAAAACTCACCAGTGCGTGACAAAGGGACTCGTGTGGCGGGAGTGATGAGAGCCGGAAAATGTAGTGAGGAAGAACTGTGTTCATGACAATAACTGTTTTTGCTTTTCACTTTCAATGCAATATTCAATAATTTGAGTTGAATCATAATGCACACTGGACCTGGGGATTATCAATCACAGTTGGCACGTACCGTTGCTTCTCAACAGTATCAATGTATAAAGCTGCCACAAGGTTTTCACAAGTCACCTATTATTTAAATTCAATGTCTGCAAAAACATTTAGTGGCTCCTGACTCCTCTCCTCAAGCTACATTTTAGCAGGTCAAGCAGTATCTTTAAGTACATTAGATAAAACATGTTACCATAAAATGCCCACATGCTGTTTCTGCTGTGTGCTCAGTAATGATAAGTTTATCTTTGTTATCAATCATAGGTTGGGAAACTGACGGACTGTTTTTAAAGCACCTAATTTGTTAAACAAATGTGCTCTACTTTCTAGTGTATCAGACTATCCGGTGCAGTGAAAGAAGGGACAGAGGAAGGAGTTGACCATGATTATGTCTCACTCATGGCTTCGATTACTTCCCCTTGCTCTGAGCTTCCTCTTCCCAGTGTGGACATGATCCTCTCTGCAGATGGTTCTGACCAAGTGTTAAATGGAAAGCACAGGGTGGGATGGGCTGTTACCACGCAGCATGAGGAAGCTGCTGTTGGCAGATTGCCAGATCATTTCTCAGCTCAACAAGCAGAGCTTGTCCCTCTTACTCGTGCCTGTGATTTAAGCCCTTAAGATTAAGACCTTACTCTTACTAATTATACTTATTCTCGTTATGCACATGGCATAGCACGTGACTGTGGAAGCAAAGACACTTTCTCCATGTACCCCTGTTAAAAATGCAGCTCTAGTAAAAGACCTAAAGGACGCATCGACATTATCAAATGCCATTTCAGGTCCAGTTCAAACTCAGGAGACAGTTTTGAGCCCATTGGAGACCATTTGAGTATAGTGAACTCACTGAAGAATACAGTAAGTCCTGTTGTAGAAACTAGTCTGAGATAATTAGAACCATGTGACATGGCATGTTACCCTGGTGGAAGTAACCATCAGAAGACGCTACACTGAGATTATGAAAGGCATCAATATTCAGCTAGACTGTGCTGTTTAAATGTATTAAGGGGTCCACAGTGTGCCAAGAAAACATTTCACACACCATACCACATTACCACTGTAACATTTTTTTAGGGTACCTTTATTTTTATTTTGTTCCACACCTAATAGTACAATACAAGATTCATCTGCCACACCTGATGCAGCCAATCACAAGCCTAAAAACAAGTTATGAAATAGAACCAGGAGTAACGTCTACAGGTAGGGATCTACAATAGACTGTCTTGTGAATGCCAAGGAAACAAAGGAGTAAATCTGCTCCAAAAACATGCAGGGATAATTGTCAGAAACCACATACCTCGTACCATATACCTGCTTCTATTCTAAAATTTACAACACTCTAAAGACACAGCAATTCTCAATTTCATTATTAGCAACTGGTTGACCAGGTCAACGCTTTGAAACACTGGGTGATGATGCCAAAACGAAAAGAGGGATTAAAGCCCAGAGAGAACCACTCACTAAAATCAACAGTTTTCCAAGATAAGAAAAAGCGTTTAAAACTGTCAACAGAATTAAAGCCCTCATTTGAGTTAAAAGCCAATGCTGTCTAACCAAAACAAGGACAAAACATTTCAGTAAGGATTGCTTCCTTCTAGAAAAAAAAACACAATGACTCTGCTTACACTGCAAAGGCCAAGAAGTGGCTTAGGAACATGCCAATTAGGCTCATGTGTTGGCATGTCCAAAAATGATTTGTACCCTACATCTGGAGTGTATACAATCTATATCTAATATTTATGACATTTGGATACCTACTGAACTGTGCTGTCATAGGTTTACGAGGAGGACTACATTACTTAACAATTTTGTGGATTTGTGGTCCAATATCCGAGACAGTATTTTTAAGCTTTGCTGTTTGTTGTCAGAAAGGGGACAAATAGAGCATTACTTATAAAAACAAATAAAAAAAATAAATTATATTCCAAAAGTACCCCCCAATTCTACCAAGCAGATCCTTGTCTGATTTCGTTTGTGATATGACACAATGAATGATGCCAACAGCAATGCAGGTCTGTGTATCATCTGATGACATACCCTGTTCAATGACAATGGCCAACGTGGTGTGGATTGCGTTCTGCAGTATTAATTGTGCATAAACTCTAATTGGTGTTGTAGTGATAAAGCATGCCCTTATCAGTCTTGTAACCAACTGGGAAACAGCATGATACTGGCTCCAACCAGAGTAGTGACCACTAGTCTATTATACTACTAAATATTCTATTTAGTAGTATCATAGGTATTTCTCAACAAGAAGTGGGGACTTTGGCTTTTGAGAAAACAGCTAATGAACCCGTGAAGGCTGTGACCTTCAAGCCTTTCCTGACAAGGTATCTGACTGGAGGACGTTGTCCTCCAAAACGGTGGATTGATGGTAGCGGTAGTGGTTAAGGTACTGGACTCTGGACCAGAAGAGCCAGGGTTCAAATCCCACCTCTGCCAAGCTTTGCCTTGAGCGAGACCCTTAACCATCAATTGCTTGTATTGGAAGATTGTAACAAAGATTGTAGGTCGTTCTGGATAAGGGCGTATGATGGATGCTTTAAATGCAAAACAAGGTGGCACTAGACACTCTTCTTGCAAATCCACACGGTGTGGATAAGGTGGTTGAATGATGTACATACCTGATCATTCAGAAAAAAATCTGTGAAAATTGCTTTATTAACTGATGAACAGAAAGAAAATACATGAATACCACAGTAATTCTAAACATATTGTATTTAGGACCAAATTGAGAAGTCATTAGAGAGGTGGTGGAGCAATAGTTCTTCCATTTTAATACTTTTGCAAAATTTCTAACACCATTTTCCTCTTACAAGTGCAGAATGATGAAAACTTTTTATTTGATTCTGACTTTTTTTTTTAAATATTAGAACAAAACCTCAACGTTGTGCCTCAAAACCTTCCAAATATATTGTATACCGTACAAGTTTTATGTGAATGACTGATCAAATGTTTGATCGAATAATCTTGTCAATTGTCTTATTTTTACAATATTCCAAATGTGGAATTTTATGATATATAATACTGAACGACCAGTCAGCATACAGAGAGGAAATTCAATGGTTAACGGACTGGTGTAAAACCAACAACCTGTCTCTAAACGTAGACAAGACCAAGGAGATGGTTGTTGACTTCAGAAGGATAACGCGAGATCACTCTCCACTAAACATCGTCAAGAGCACCAATTTTCTTGGAGTTCACCTGGCAGAGGATCTCATCTGGTCCCTCAACACCGGCACCACAACCAAGAAGACTTTCTTGCAGCGTCACTACTTCCTGCGAAGGCACATCTCCCACCTCCCACATCCCATCCTCAACACTTTCTACAGAGGAATCATCAAAAGCATCCTGAGCAGCTGCATCATTGCCTGGTTTGGGAGCTGCACCACCTTAGATTGCAAGTCCCGTAGTGAGGACAGCTGAGAAGATCTGTGTTTCGTTTCATTGTATACTGTACACCACAATGTATGGCTGAAAAGACAATAAATGGCTGAAATGACAATAAAGTCACTTGAACTTGAATATTGTAGTCCTGAATGGATTAATCTATGTGCTGCTGTTGTACTGTTAAAGCTACATGCCTTTTGTGAGCTTTCCTCTGTCTGTGCGCTTTATTTGATACATCACAAAATGTTCCACTTGTGCGCTGACCTTTTGGACAAGCTGATATGTGATAGGTTCTGGTGAAAAAGGAGTGGGTGTTGGAGTGGGTCTTATGAGGTTTAGGAGAAACTGAATTGTTTCACCTAAATCAGCAAATGTTTAGCTTTCCCGTTTCCTGGTCAGCAGTATGTTTTCTGCACAGTGATTGAACTAAACAACTAGATTTAATAATTGAATGTATAGTGCACTGCACTAATTTACAAAATTCACAAATTTGAATTTGATTATTTTACATTCAATAGGTTGCTTATTTAGGGACTGTGGCCCCATTGGCGCAGGAAGAGACTGAAGGTCAAGCGCCTAAAGAACAAAGGGGAGCAAGTTTAGGGGTTCTGCCTTGCCAGAGGTCACCCTAGTTACAAAGTCTACTCAGGATCAGGGCCTGGGTCAGTGGTCAGGTGACACGGGACAGGGGAGCCAAATGTGACAAATGTCTTGCCCGTAATTAAATTCTATCCTGCTATGCCTCCATGTTTCAGACCGTCAGTAGGTGGCACTTTAATCCTTGCAATGCTGGATGATGTGCATCTGTTACCAGAGATGTTAGAGAAGAGACTGATCACTGGCTGAAATATAAATAATTCTCTAGTACAGAAGCCCTGCCCCATCATTTGAAAGAACAAATCGGCATGTCAGCAAATGTGTTATTCATATTATAGCAGCGATTTTAAATGCACCTTTACACAATAATTTTTCATTCAGTTTTGAATACATAGGTTTCTTCTCATTCAAAAGAGATAGAACACTGATCTTGTGTGGCTAGAAATAACTGCCCAGTGGTGTTCCCAAGATGGCGGTGAAGTGAAAAAGAATCTTATGTCTTTGCTGTGATTCATTGCAGACTGGACTTCAAATTGTGTAAATGCGATTGTATCTTGCAAGATGCTCAGAAAAACTAATTGCGTCAGCATCAGATATGAACATCACTGTCTATTTTTCTGTAACCTAATTAAGTCGCCAGACTCACCTCTGGCCAAAAATAGCCATGAAACATACGTGGGCATTAGTCTGGAGAGTCACAATAAACTAATTTGTAATGATTTTGAGCAATGCAGTGAAATTCATCCCAAAATCCTGAGCCAATTGTTTTTTTTGCCTGAAATGTTCCTAATAACAGTATGTTACATAGTCCTGCTAAATTCCCAATTTACTTGCAAAGTGAGTAAGGTGTCGTTTCAAAAACTTTAAATTATATGGCAGAGCAATGAGAAGAGTGTGCACATTTGAAGTACAACTTGCTTGTGGCACACTGTACGCATTTGTGTGTTTGCTGAAGTCATGACAGTGTTGGTGACTGACACACACCATCCTAATCAGAAGGGATACAATGGGCCTTTAGGCCACATTATTCTGTGATTGTCTGTTGTTGTCTTGGTCCTGAAGAGACTCCTTAATAAAGGCTCAAGCTGCGTGTTTGTGCAACGATGCTGCACTCTTCTAATGGAGCTGTGCCTGTTGGGAGCCAATCAGTAGGTGCCTTAAACTCATGGGCGCACACAAATATACACATCAGCCAAGCAACACATGCCTAGCCACGAATGGAAAGGTCAGTCTCATTAGTTTATCTTCAGGTTTGTGTGTGTGTCCGACGGAGATTGAGAGTATGAATACAGTGAGATTAAAAAGGTCAGCTTCATTAGTGATGCAATGACAGCGGTCTCATATCAGCATTTCCAAAGGTAGTTTAAATGAATGACAGCCTCAATCACCTCTTAAAACATAGTCATGGCAAAAGCCAAGTCACACCATTTAGACTCTCTCAGTAAATACCCAATGTACAGCAGGCTAACTGAGAATTGGAGACATCGTCCGACCCAACGAAAGAAACTGACAGGGACACTGTGATAGCCCCAGGTAAAAATGCAACATCTAAAAAACATCTATGGAAAGAATATACTCATTAAACATTCTTAAGTCACTGCAGGTGAACAGGGCTATTGTTTCACAACAAATGCCACTTGATTTATGTTCTCATGCAATAATTGTGCACTGAGGTTTTTTAATGCATTTTCATGACTACAAATGACATGCAAATATGGATTTATTTGATTAAATGTGCGCATTTGCATAATGAACATTTTTTTCTTACTGCAAAAACAGTCTGTAGAAAACATAATTTACAGAATAAAATATGATTTTTGATTGTGTTATTAGGAAACACGAGACTCTGTTATTAAAAACAGTAATTTTGTAGTACAAATACCAACATTATGAGAAACCCTTCTGATAAATAATGATCATTTCTCATTTTTGGTTCTATATATAGTAGACTGCATTGACCAAGGAGTTGCAAAACACATGCAAATTTCCTGGCAATATTGTCATAGGAAGGTTTATATTATCATAATTATTATTTTTTTAAACTAAAGTGCAAATATGTGGATATGCTGAATTTGCCAAGTGTGAGACAGGAATCTTTAAAGCTTTCAGAAAATTAAAATTTCAGGTAGTTATATGAGTGGCTATGAGTAAACAAAAACGCTGAAATAAACCTGTCTTGTTACTTCACTGTAAGCGAATAAACAAATGCAATTCACACACACACACACACACACACACACACACACACACACACACACACACACACACACACACACACACACA